>CAUYRT010078113.1:0-10338 GCA_963574885.1 Lepilemur ruficaudatus | reverse complement strand
CTTAAGCTTAATCCAGGATAATATAAGCGGTGCTAGTTCACTGTCATTTCTTAAAATTGAGTAATATTCCATTGTAAACATATACCAAATTTTAATAATCCAGTCATGAATTGACGGGCACTTGGGTTGTTTCCACGACCTTAAATAGTGAATTGTGCTGCCATAAACATGCATGTGCACTCTTGCTCTTTGCCGATGATATGATATTATATCTAGAAAACCCCATGGATTCTTCCAAGAGACTCCTAGATTTGATAAATGAATTTGGTAAAGTCTCAGGTTATAAAATCAATATACACAAATCAGAGGCATTCATATACGCCAAAAACAGTCAAGCTGAAACTCAAATAAAAACGCAATACCTTTTACTATAGCCTCCCCCAAAATTAAATATCTAGGAATAAATTTAACAAAAGATATGAAAGACTTATATAAGGAGAATTATGAAACACCAAAAAACGAAATTGCAGAAGATGTAAAAAGATGGAAAAATCTGTCTTGCTCATAGATTGGTAGAATCAATATTGTTAAAATGTCAATATTACCTAAAGTGATCTACAGAATAAAAGCAATCCCCATCAAAGTACCATCGTCATTCTTTACTGACCTAGAAAAAATAATTCTTCACTTTGTATGCAACCAGAAAAGATCTCGTATAGCCAAAGCAATCTTAAGCAAAATGAACAAACTGGGAGGCCTCAGTCTTCCAGACTTCAAGTTGTATTATAAAGCAATAATAATCAAATCAGTATGGTATTTGCACTAGAATAGAACCATTGATCTTTGGAACACGACTGACAATCCAGAGATGAAACCATCTGCATATGGTAACCTAAGCTTTGATAAACCAGACACAAATATACATTGGGGAAAAGAATCTCTTTTCAATAAATGGTGCTGGGAAAACTGGATAGCTACATGCAGAAAAATGAAACTGGATCCCTACCTCTCACTTCTCACAAAAAATACACTCAAGATGGTTAACAGACCTAAACCTAAGGCAGGAAACCTTAATAATCCTAGAAGAGGAGGCTGGGAAGACCCTTTCAGATATCAGCCTAGGCAAAGAATTCTTGAAGAAGACCCACAAAGCAATTACCACAGCAACAAAAATAAACAAATGGGATCTGATGAAATTCAAAAGCTTCTGCACAGCCAAAGAAACTATCGCTAGAGCAAATAGACAACCTACAGAATGGGAGAAAATATTTGCTCTCTACACCTTCAACAAAGGTGTGATAGCAAGAATCTACCTAGAACTCAAAAGGGTTAACAAGAAAAAATCAAATAACCCCATTTATAAATGGGCAAAGTAGATGAACAGAAACTTTTCCAAAAGAGACAGAATAATGGCCAGCAAACATATAAAAAACTGTTCAACATCTCTAATCATTAGAGAAATGCAAATCAAAACCACCATGAGGTAACACCTAACCCCAGTGAGATTGACCTCTATCAAAAAATCCCAAAACAACAAATGCTGGTGAGGATGTGAAGAGACAAGAACACTCTCACACTGCTGGTGGAACTGCACATTAGTGCAACCTTTGTGGAAAAGAATTTGGAGATTCCTCAAAGAGCTAAAAATAGAAATACCATTTGATCCAGCAATAGCATTATTAGGCATCTACCCAAAAGAGCAAAAGACATTCTGTTATGAAGACATCTGCACCTGAATGTTTATGGCAGCACAATTCACGATTGCTAGGTCGTGGAAACAACCCAAGTGCCCATCAATTCGTGACTGGATAATTAAAATTTGGTATATGTTTACAATGGAACATTACTCAATTTTAAGAAACGACAGTGAACTAACACTGCTTATATTATCCGGGATTAAGCTTTAGCCCATTATTCGAAGTGAGGTGTCACAAGATCGGAAGAATGGGCTTCACATTTACTCGCCATCATATTGGTACTGACTGATTAACACTATGGTGCTCAAATGGTGGTGGTGTCCACTAGGGATTTAGGGGTAGGGGGGTAGACCCACATCTGAGGGATGTGGTGAACACTGTGGAGGGGTGGGACATGCTTGAAATGTAGTTGGGGAAGGGAATTAGGGGTCTTAATAGGGGGAAGGAAATCCTCTAAAACTGATTTATGTGAATAGCTGTACAACTTGGTAAATTTGCTAATAATCATTTAATTGTACACTTAAAATGGATAAAGGCATGATATGTAAAGTATACTTTGATAAAGAAAAAAAAAAAGAATCCAGAGGGAGGGACAGTAAAGACTCTCTACTCTCTCAAAGGACATCTTCCAACAGAGTATGAAAAACCTCTCCACACTTCAAGAAGAACCTAGCACCATAGTAACCTTGGCGAGTTGGACACAGGTAATGCAGTTTGCACAGTGCCAAGATTCTGCCAAAGAATAGAGATGCAATGGTGCAAAAACAGAAGGAAAAAGCTGTGTGTGTGGTGATAGACTGCAATGAACCATGAATTAAAATATATGCCACTTACCCATAACCATCAATTCACTTAATATGCTTGATAAAAATTCTATACCCATTTAGTAATTTGTAAAACCTGAAAGAGCTGAAAAATTTAGAAAGCAGAGAAGTGAGACATAATGTCAGAGCATGATGGTAAGTGGAGTGTGACTTATTACGGCCAATGCACATGGCAGATGAGGGTGAGGGAATGATTTAGCCATGGGCAGCTTCAACCACTACCAAAGACGTGGTTCAGAGCGCAAGTTCCCTGAAATGTCACCAGTGACAGTAGCTGTGTATATTTTTAAGGAAATAGCCTACCTCAACTTGAGTTCTTGGTGTTTCCTGGTTTTTTGTTTTGATTTGTCAGGCTGCTGGGTCACTGAGTGCCTGTCCTGCACTGGGCAACAGTTTTGAAGCCGTGATGCTTCACAGCTCTCTGATTCCACATGTGCTGTTCACTTGGCACCTCCACACTCTACCCCACCACCGCTCCACCCCAGTCTTCTCTGAAGGCTCCTGATTGTTCTGCAAGGCCCAGCCTACAAGTTAACACACTGTGTGAGATCTTCCATAATTGCCCCAAACCATGTCACTTTATTTTTTTGTCTGGTGTTTCTTAGACAATAAATTACTAACTGTACCGGTTATAACTTATTTCTCTGTGTAACTCCAGAACCTAGCAAGGGATCAGTGAAGCTTCTTGAATGTGTAAATGAAGGGAGGTTGGGGAAGAAGAAAGAAAGCAAAGGACTGGGGGGATGGAGGAAGTGGAAGAGGAGAGAAAGACAAAAGGAGGGAGGGAAAGCGTATGTTCCTCCCACACCCACCGTGTGGCACAGTGTGCAAGAGGCTGTTGTCAGGGTCCTGAGCTTCTTTCTCTGTGACCATGGCTGTGACCACTGCCCTGCAGCTGGCAGTGTCTGAGGAGAAGAGATTTTACCGTCAGACAAAGGTTGTTGCCATCCCTGGTGTCCTTGTTGACAACACGACTGGCTCATGACACATGATTTTCTACGTCAAGGCTCAGAGCAGTCAGGCAACTCCACCCCTTTCTAATGAGGTCATCCTACAATCTCCCAGACCTGTTGCCCGAAAGGTAATGGTAACCTCTGTTGAACACCAGCAAAAGGAATAGTTCATCGTGCTCCGCAGCCTGCTCCGGAACTCCTGGCTTGTGTTCTAGAAGCCCGGGGTGTGGACCCCTCCAGGGCATTCAGGTCTTTGTTCCAGACTCCTACGCTCCCTCTGCCAGGACCAGGGAGGCCTCCTGCACTAGATAATTGGTTAATCATTTTGACTTTGAGCGAGTGACGGCCAGATGAAAGCCTTGAGGAAAACCTCAAGAAGGAGGAATCTTCCTAATGGAAGAGCAGGCTTAGTTCCCAAAGGCACAGGTGCTGGGACATGCCCAAGCAGTCAAATGCCGAAAGAAATGGGAGGAGGTTGACTGGAGCTCTTTATTTAGAGAAACTAGTATAACCCTGACCTCTCCAGTCCTCACTCTGCTGACGTGGCTGGGACGTCACACGGTTTTACAGGGTTATCTCGTCCATCCTCGTAACAGCAATAAGTCAGTTTTTAAATTCATTCTGCTTTATGTACAGATGAGGAAACTGAGGCACGGGGCCATGGCACCAGTTAGGCTTTCTGGGAAGCAGTTGCTAAGATGGAGTTAGGAGCAGGGAACTTTATGGCAGAGCACTTGCAGTGAACGAGCCAGGGAGGAAAGAGAGCTGCTCAGGGAGATGGTCAGGCTGCAGTGCACACCCCACAAAGTCTCGCTGGCCCAAGGGGGCATGAGGCAGAGCCTGCCCCTTAGAGAGGTGCCCCTTGTAAAGGAAACGTCTAGGCCCTGGCAGCACCACCAGGTCTGTAGCTTAAATTGTCTTTTCTGTAAAAGAAAAAAACAAAAAAAAACCTCACACTAGATACAATATCAGGCTATTTTAATTAGTTTTTTATAAAAACACATTTGCAAAAATAGCCTGGCTTAAAATCTAATGGAATCATAGTTTGTAAATGCTCAGTCACTGGCCAGAGCTGCCCCAGAGTAGCGTGACCGCAGCTGGCTGCTGCGGTGGACACTGCCAAGAGCCAGAGGCTGTCAGCTCTCCACACTCCTCTTAACTGAGCAGCAAGGCCACTTTTGAAGGGGAAGCGGCTGGCACATCTCCACATCCACCACAGGTGTTGAACTTTCCCAACGTCGTTAAGAGTCTTAAGTGCAGGGCCAGGATTCGAACCCAGGTGGTGTGACCCCACCCCAGTGCTCGTGCCAATGGCTTTACTGAAGCCATCTCTTGCGGAGAGAAATTATAGGCACTTCCCTCTCACTTGTCTACCAAGCTCCCCACCCGCCCTCTGAATAGGATGTACAAGTCTCTGGGGGGCCAGGACAGCTCTGCTGGTGGCTGTCACCTCAAAGCTCTGGTGGCCCTTCACCACAGACAGGATGGTCCCCGAGCTCCCTGCAAAGGGTACCTGCTTCGCTGGCAGTCCTCCTCTCTTCCTTTCTGGTCTTCATCATCCCACTTTTCAGCCTAGATTTTTCTAAGTGAAGGAAATGATGACTTTATCCTGGTTTCTGTGAGTGTCCCAACCTGCAGCCCCTCCGTCTTCATTTCTGCACTGTTACAACAGCAATCTTGTTGGTGTCGCTGGTCTGCTTTTCTATCCTACCTCCTCCTCCTCTCAGTAAATTCAAGGCATGTTCTCCATAGGATTGGTCTCAAGAGCCACCCGTGCCTACAACATCACATAGAAAGTCAGCCCTGCCGGCTGCCTTGGTCCCGGCATCTTCCCTCTACTGCTAAGGGGGAACATTTGCAACAGATTCACATCATTTACTGATGTCAGTGTTCAACTCCAAAGTACCAGTGACCATTTTCCCTCCCAAAATGCCTATCGAGCCCTTTCACAAATAGAATCCTCAGTGGCCAACCCTTACATAGCTCAACATAGCACAGTCCCTTCCCGGGTGGATGTACAGAATAGAAATTTCCCTGCAACTGTTGCTACATTATAAATGAGTTTCCAAAGGCGCATCAAAGAAAGAAAGAGAGATGAGAGGAACTTTAGGAAGATTTGCTTCTATCTTCCACTCTGATTGGGTATTGAATCTTTTCTGAGCGAGGATGACTTTCTACCCAGCCGTTCTCCTAAGGAATCAGCTGTCAGTGTATTAATGCGATCCTTGTGCAGCCCCGAGTGAATAATGATAACCTGGCAGACACACAATTATGCACTGACAATTTTAGAGCTGCCTCTGCCAGCCCTGTCCTCCCCAGCAACTTGCAGCTTTCAAGCCTCAGTCTCATGTGGTTTCTAAATCAATCATAGCCTAGCCAGCCCACACGTGTGTGAATCTTGCTTCCGTAAGGTCAGTGTGGGTGTGATGGGGTTGAACTTGGGTATTCTGTCCCCTTCCCTGAATGGCAATGAGGAATAGCTGAGTCTTTTTGCAATATGATACTGCTTTTCCCAAATGTTTTGACACTGAGGCTACATTTGCAGCAACAACCCAACGGAAAATGTAGCTAAAGAGATGATAACGTGCCACCTGGGAAATGAAGCAGCGTCAAAAATCTAATTTCTATGAACAAATTTCCACAGCACTCATTGATGGGACAATCATATTCACCTAAATCTTTAACTGAGCATTTACAAACTATGATTCCATCAGATTTTAAACCAGGCTATTCTTGCAAATGTGTTTTTATAAAAAAAACTAATTAAAATAACCTGATATTGTATCTAGTATGAGAATTTTTATAAAAAAAGACAATTTAAGCTACAGACCTAGAATAAGCTATAGCTCTATTCTTCCTGGTGACTATTATGAAACAAAAGTATCTTAAAGCTCTGCTGGATATGAGGATAAAACCTGAACATAAAATTTGGGTTATGTGCCAATTTTAATGTAATCTTCTAGCTATATTTAATTATACTGTTCCTTTTATTCAGGGGTGTTGTCTCTGTGTCTTCTGTGAAGGGCACATTCTTGATCTATGCCTTCTCAAGCACCTTGAGCTTTGATCTCTGAACTGGGTCCTCCCAGGGCGTAGTAGGAAGATCAGTCACTCAAGCATCTCCTAGGACACCAGGTCAAGTGGCAAAAGTGCATCCTCCAGGATCCTTGGACCTGGGGACTCTCATAGCATCAACTGTCAACTTGACAAAGCCAGCTGAGTTTTTGTGTGCAGACCGCAGAAAGCACCGGGCAGAGCAAATCATGAGAGGCCAACCCTAAACCCTCAGGCTTTCTGAAGAGGAAGAGTGCTGGAGGAAAAACAAACCACTGGCCTCGCGTGCATCCAGCACGATGTAATAGCGATGTGAACATGGACCAGTTGAATAACCTCACTGCGCCTGTGCTTATCTGTAAATGGGCTGCTTGCCCCGTCTTGCAGCGGGCAAGCCTGCATCTTCAGAGCTCTAGTCCTGCGACTTGTGTCCCTGCCACGTCCTCCTGTGGGAGCACTCAGCAAGGGCTCAGTTATTGTGAGCACCCTTCTTCTCTCCACCTCCCCAGTCCTTTCACCAGCATAGACAAAAGACATCATATCTTTACATGACCGTGATAAAATTCAATAGAAGATCAACAAGGCACAAAGAGGGTCCTTGAATAACATCTTTAACTCCACATTGCTCTGGGAAGAAAAGTATCCATTGTCAAAAACCAAACATATATCCTATTCAATGATAAACGCAGGAAGGTCACAGTGGAGCCCAGTCACTTTGCTAAAGATTCTCAGATGTTATAGGCCTGTCAGGCCACCCAGAAGAGAGGATCCCCAATGAGAATTCACTATATCTTGACAGCAAGAGAGGTCAGTTAGTCTGAGGAGAAGGAACTGTAACGCCCCAGCCTCAATGTTCTGCCTATCACATACGCAGGACGGGGGAAGACTGGGAATGGGGAGAGCTGGAATTTTCCCAGGCTTTCTGGGAATATTAATAGAAATTAGAGGGGAGGGAGACAGTTTGGCAGTCAAATAGATGTTTGGGATATGCCGGATTAAGGAAAATGCTAGACTTTAGGAATATGACATACATTTATTCCTCATCTCAACGTTTCAAGTTTCGAGTCAATATCATATCTCGGGGAGATAAATTCAATGACTTGTCCAAGGCCATGCAGCTATTTATGTCAGAACTTGGATATTATCTGAAATCTGCCTTCCTCCCATGCTGGTGGTTTTCTATCAGACAGTGCTCATTACAGAAGAAAGTTTTTTTGAAGGGTAATTTGAGAATTAAAAACAACACTTGGTGATAAAGGCTGTGGCCATCAGAATCAGGCCTGCGAGGGTTGGGGGGGTCATACACACTTGGCGATGCTCCCACCTCCCAGCCTGCGGAAAATCACAGTCCCAAGGTTGGGCATAGCCACATTCTCCTTTCCTACCCAGGACAGGACCAGACATGAACAGTTGTCTTTGTTGAGCACAAAGGAATCATTCAACTGAAAAGTGGCGGTAGGATTGCTTTCCCAGACTTGCGGCCAGCCCCAGTCCAAGCTCTTTCCGAGCTGGGCACCAAGATCAGTCAGGTGGCAGAGGCAGGACAATGCCTTTCTGGAGCCAGAGGAGCAAGCCAGCAGGCCTCAGGCCTCCAAGTTTGGAGGGACAGCCCAGGCTTCTCAGTCCCCCTGGTTCTCTGAAGCCTGGGGAAAGTTGTGTCATGTCATCGTCCTCTCCTTAGAAACCCACCCGCCTGTCCAGCTCAGCTCCTAATTCACATCGCCCCTGCCATATCTCAAGCAGGCATCCACGGACATAGCCGAGCTCTGCATGTCTGCATTGTCAAGGGTAAATTCACATCCTCCTCCCTTGGAATTACACCCCTCCCCCTCCCCCCGAGAAAAGGATGTGTGCCCAGAAAGGGACCTGAGCTTTTCTACAACTATTGATCTTCTTTTGTTATGACGTTGGCCTCCGCTGACTTGAAGGGCTTGCCAGTTCTCAGCCCTCCTTCTTGGTTTGTGTCCCTTCTTTCTGATGGTTTGTGTAGCTGGTGTAACCTTCTTCTGAGTGCAGTTGCTTCTGGGGAGTCTTGTTTTTATGCTTACAGTTGTGGGTTTTTTAAAAAATTTCATTAGATTTAGGGGGTACAGGTGTTTTTTGTTACATGGATTTTGTTACATGAATTGTGCCGTGCTAAAGTCAGGGCTTTTAGTGTATCCATCACCAGAAGAGTGGACATTGTACATGGTAGATAGGTTTTTGTCCCTCACTCCTCTGCCATCCTGTCCCCTCCTTAGTTTTAAAGTCTGTTACACCACTTTATGACTATGTACACCCCTCCTTCAGCTCCCACTTATAAGTGAGAACATGTGGTATTTGTTTTTCCATCCCTGTGATACTTCACTTAGGATAATGGCCTCTCGTTCTGTCCAAGTTGCTGCAAAAGACATTATTTCATTCCTTTGTATGGCTGAGTAGTACTCCATGGTGTATATACCACATTTTCTTTATTCATTCATCAGTTCATGGGCATTTATGCTGATTCCACATTTTTGCAGTTCTGAATTGTGCTGCGATAAACATTCAGGCACAGTTGTCTTTTTATAAAATGGCTTTTTTTCCACTGGGTACATACCCAGTAGTGGGATTGCTAGATCGAATGGTAGATCCACTCTTAATTCTTTGAGGAATCTCCACGTTGCTTTCACAGGGGTTGTACTAGTTTACATTCCCACCAACCTTGTATAAGTGTTTCCTTTTCACTGCATCTCTGCCAGCATCTATTGTTTTTCGACTTTTTAATGGCCATTCTGACAGGGGTAAGATGGTATTTCATTCTGGTATTAATTTGCATTTCCCTCATGATTAGTGACGTTGGGCGTATTTTCATATGTCTGTTGGCCATTTATCTATTTTCTTTTGAAAAAACTCTGCTCAAGTTTTTTGCCCACTTTTTGATGAGGTTATTTGTTTTTCTCTTGCTGATTTGAGTTCTTTGTAGATTCCGGATATTAGTCTTTTGTCAGATGCATAGTTTGCAAATACTTTTTCCCATTCTGTAGGTTGTCAATTTGTTCTGCTAATTATGTCCTTTGTTGTGGCTTCTGGGGATTCTGAGACCACAAACAGTCATTACCTTTCCCTCAGAACGTGTAACATTGAAGGCTCTCAAAATGAATTACCATATTGAGACAGGACTTCTCTGGAAAGAGTTTGTTTGAGCAATGTTCCTGTAAATACATTTCTATGTGCAATCCACTGTGTCCTCAGCCCTCTGAAGGACGATGGGCCTGTCACTCAGGAAAGATGCCAATCACACAGAGTATTCTTGCAAATGCTCCTCTTCAGAGAGGGGCCAAAAGCTCCTAGAACCCTAGGCTCTCAGGAGGGAAGCAGGATTTCTGGGCAGTACCATTCCTGAAGGGTGATTTGGCTCTGGGTCACAGGGGCCCCAGGGGCCTGCCCAAGAGTTACCAGAAGCAGCAGGTGCCTGTCTCAGCCTCTGCACAAGTGGGGGTGCGAGTGGCACCAGCGTTAGGTGGCAGGAGGGCAAAGCCATCCCACAACTGCTCATTACTTGGAAATCAAATGCTATTTTCTAATATGGCAAAATTACAGGTTGATAATGTGATCCTGATGGAAACAAAATGCAGTGGCTGATCCCTTCCATCAATCAAACCCCAGTGTCAGCAGGGAAGCCCCATGCTGAGGGTTAAATTATGATGGTTTGAAAGGGGAGACTTTAAAACATAAATATCAGGTATTTGTGTTTTACTTTATGGAAATTCTTGACCATTTAGCTGTTTGGTAATTGCTATGCACAGTTGAGTAAATATATAGTGAGTTCCAAGTCATTCAATACTAAGAAAATGTAACTCTCTCTCTCTCTCTCTCTCTCTCTCTCTCTCTCTCTCTCTCTCTCTCTCT
>CAUYRT010078112.1:0-49894 GCA_963574885.1 Lepilemur ruficaudatus | reverse complement strand
TCTTTAGTTGGCCAATTAATTTCTTTCTTTCTATTTATAGCAGAGACGGGGTCTCACTCTTGCTCAGGCTGGTTTCGAACTCCTGACCTTGAGCGATCCGCCCGCCTCAGCCTCCCAGAGTGCTAGGATTACAGGCGTGAGCCACCGCGCCCGGCTCATTCTTTCTTTTTTTCTTGATTCTTTATAACCTGTTCAGAGGTTATCAATCAGTTTTGGAGAAGCAGCATGTCATTTATGCTTTTTTTATAGTCATTTCTCCATTCTCATCACAATATATTTCCAATTTGGAGAAGGGCATTCTTTTTTGTCCCACATTTTGAAAATATGATTTTATGGCAGGCCAACATTTTAAATCTTTTCAGTGGCCACACTATAGGCATATGTCTAAGGAAGCCATCTCCTTCCATTTCTATAATATATAGCTAAAAATCTTTTTGAGTGCTTCTGTAAGTTTTAAGGAAACTGAAAAATACAAAAACTTTGATAATGAATGGCTCAATATCTCTTGCATCTATAAATTCATCATATAGACTATATCTAAAACATCTAGCATTTTTATACTTCTAGCATTTTTAAAAGGGTAAGCAGATTATACTCCTTTTTAGAAGTGTTGTTTACAAAGTATACAGGACATTTAGCTGAAAGATCTTTTCATTTTCTTTGATAAGAAGTTTGTAGGCAATGGAATTTGCCAGAATTTGCATTTGGACTGTCTGCTGCATATGCAGACAGTTGAGTGAAAGATAGTTTGTATTTGGATAAGACATGAACAATCTTGTATATTTTCTGTGTTTTATTTTAACTTCATAGAAGTCAAAAAGATATTTTGAAACTCTGTTTTATAAATCAAAATATCTAAGAGCTAGGGGGAATTTTTTTGTTGTTGCTGTGATTTGACATATCACTTAACAGACTGTTGACAGCACGGTCATTGGTAAGATCCAGTAGAGTCAGCTATACACTAAAAAGGTAAGATATCTGTTACCAAAATTTTCCTGTTTATTCACCCACAGGGCATTTTACTTGCAACCTCTGAACCAGGAAAAGTAACCATATTCAGTTTCTTAGAGATATCAAGGGACAATAAATAATGCATGTCCATTTGTGTGGTATGGCCAAGCTGATTATCCAAGTTTCCTGTTCTATTTGTTTGCTACACATCTTTCAGGGCAGACCTTTCCCCTTCATATCTGGTGATACTTGGCTAGCTTTTCGTAATCTAGGATGAGGAGCTAAAATTCTAACTGACAGCTCTGTGTACATGGCTGGGGCTTGTAACTTGGGAAACTTCACTTTATAGTGTTTTTGTCTGGAGGACTATGTAATGTCTCTGATCTCCTTTCTGGGGGAGAGACCCTTGGTTGCTGACATTCTGGGAGCAGGGTCAGGGAGCAGGCTGAGAGGGTTCTGCCATTCAGTACGTATATTTTCAGTCAAATCCCCTCTTTTCAGCTATATGCTTTGCCCCTGCCTTCTGTTGAGGCTGGTATCCCTACGTCTAGAATTTCTGCACAGAATAAACCTCTAGTCTTCTGCTTGTATGTTTCTAACTGCCTAAAGTAAGAGGATCCAACTGTTCACTATAAATATTTTTCACTGGTCTTCCAATTCAAAATAATTATGGACAGAGATCAAGGGAGATTCCCTTCTTGTCATCTCTTACCAATAAGTTGCTGTGTTTATATATAACAGCAAATGAAAGATTCAGAACTCCAGGAAAGATGTAGTCAAAAAGAGCTTTGTGGCTGGGCACCATGGCTCACACCTGTAATCCTAACACTCTGAGAGGCTGAGGTGGGTGGATCGTTTGAGCCCAAGAGTTCAAGACCAGCCTCAGCAAGAGCGAGACTCCGTCTCTACTAAAAATAGAAAGAAATTAGCTGAAAAACTAAAAATATGTAGAAAAAATTAGCCAGGCATGGTGGTGTATGCCTGTAGTCCCAGCTACTCGGGAGGCTGAGGCAGAAGGATCGCTTGAGCCCAGGAGTTTGAGGTGCTGTGAGCTAGGCTGACGCCACGGCACTCCAGCCCGGGCAACAGAGTGAGACTCTGTTTCAAAAAAAAGAGCTTTGTAATAAAGTTCCTTTTATTTTCTTTTTGTAATACTGTAGGCAAAAGCTCTTTTCAAAAGATCTTCAAAATCAAAAGATCTTTCATTTTCTACTCAAGAGAATATTAGGTAATAATTACATAGAGTATTTATTTTGGCTGTTTAGTCTTCCATTGTTCAATTTTCCTTCCTTTTGCTTAAAAACGGTTAAACCAGTGATGTCCAATAGAAACATAATACAAGCCACATGTATAATTTTCAATTTTCTAATAGACACTTTTTTAGATGAAAAAATTTAGGGATGAAACCATCTGCATATGGTAACCTAATCTTTGATAAACCAGACAAAAATATACATTCGGGAAAAGAATCTCTTTTCAGTAAATGGTGCTGGGAAAACTGGATAGCTACATGAGAAGAATGAAACTGGATCCCTACCTCTCACCTCTCACAAAAATACACTCAAGATGGATAACAGACTTAACCCTAAGGCAGGAAACCTTAAGAATCCTAGAAGAAGATGTTAGGAAGACCCTTTCAGACATCAGCCTAGGCAAAGAATTCTTGAAGAAGACCCCCAAAGCAATCACTGCAGCAACAAAAATAAACAAATGAGATCTGATCAAATTAAAAAGCTTCTGCACAGCCAAAGAAACTATCATTAGAGCAAATAGACAACCTATAGAATGGGAGAAAATATTTGCTCTCTACTCTTCTGATAAAGGTCTGATAACAAGAATCTATCTAGAACTCAAAAGAATTAACGAGAAAAAATTAAACAACCCCATCAATAAGTGGGCAGTGGAAATGAATAGACAGTTTTCCAAAGAAGACAGAATAATGGCCAGCAAACATATAAAAAAATGCTCAACATTGCTAATCTTTAGAGAAATGCAAATCAAAACCACAATGAGATACCACCTAACCCCAGTGAGATTGGCCTCCATCAAAAAAAATCCCAAAACAACAAATGCTGGTGAGGTTGTAGAGAGACAGGAACATTCTTACACTGCTGGTGGGACTGCAAACTGGTGCAACCTTTGTGGAAAAGAATTTGGAGATACCTCAAAGAGCTAAGAATAGAAATACCATTCGATCCAGCAATAGCATTATTAGGCATCTACCCAAAAGAGCATAAGTCATTCTATAATAAAGACATCTGCACCCAAATGTTTATGGCAGCACAATTCACTATTGCAAGGACATGGAAACAACCCAAGTGACCATCAATTCATGGGTGGATTATTAAAATTTGGTATATGTATACAATGGAATGTTACTCAATTTTAAGAAATGACAGTGAGCTAGCACCGCTTATATTATCCTGGATTGTGCTCGAGCCCATTATCTGAAGTGAGGCGACACAAGATCGGAAGAATGGGCTCCACATGTACTTGCCATCAAATTGGTACTGACTGATTAACACTATGGTGCTCAAATGGTGGTGGTGTTCACCAGGGATTTGGGCATTGGGGGGGTAGATCCACATCTGAGGGATACAGTGAGCATTGTGGAGGGGAGGGGCATACCTCTAACCCTTGCTAGGGGGAGGCAAAGATATAAAATGTAAACAAAAGGCTTCTACTCTCATATTTTCCTGAAATAAAAATTAAAAAAAAATTAATTCTAGTAACATTTTATTTCTAGTATGATCATTTGGTCCTTCTTCAAATCTATCTGTGTTTGTTTCATGGTGGTCTAGGCTTTTAGTTTTTTCCCCATTGATTATTTCATCATTAAAATTTTTTAAACTGCATTTATTTTAGTTCCCTTTTTTGAGGTTTTACTTTTATATTCTAAGAATATTAATCATATTAATTTGGTCTGAAGACTCTTCTCATAATTGATTATTTCTGTTTGCTATTTTATTTTTATTATAAGCTAAACTTTCAGAGCTGTTTTTCTGTGTATTCTGACTTGTGGATATATTCTCAAAGAAAAGTTTGGATATTCCTTTTGTCAGTTCCCTAGATATTTCATTATCTCCCATCCATAATATTTTTTGCAATAAATTATCTGCTTTGACTTCCTTACCTACTTGGCTAAGGTAATATAATTATATCATCCCATGAGTAACATAGGCTTAGATTTTGATTCTTTGATTATTTTTTTCTGACTTTAATGCCAGGATGGATATAAGCCTGCTTTTCACCACTCTGGTATGACAGGAATATTGGTTGGTTGGTTTGTTCTGCTGCAATAGTTCTCAAGCAGGAAAAATCTCTCTCTCCACCCCATTCCCAGAGACATTTGACAATGTCTGGAGACATTTTTGGCTGTCACCATAAATTTGGAATGGGGGAGTACTTCTGGAAACTAGAAGGTCAAAATCTAAACTTCTATTTTACTGAACAGCCAGGAGCAAAATATCCTTTTAATGCTTCCTGATTTTTATGTTTCTTTATTAATTTTAAATTCTGAAATTTTGTTGCAGATAATATACTGCTCTATAAGCTTAAAATAATAGTCCTTTTTATCTCAAAAAATTTAATGAGATTTTTTTCCTCTCTTTTCTCACTAAGAGAGGAAAAAATTATTTCCAACTTGGATGTTTTCTTTCTTTTTTTTTTTTTACTCACTAAAATTCACTTAGAAAAATACTTATTTTTATAAGTTTCATTGAGTGGAATTACAACTTTCATAAATTATGTTACAATTCAATATTTTTCATAGTAATCTTTTCTGAAAAACCGATAGACATTGTAATTATCATTAAGATCATGCTAATTTTAGAATATGCAAATACATGAAAACCCTGAAAATCTACAATACTATGTATAAGCTAGTTTTCAATAAATTTAGATTTTATCTTTTTAGAAATACAAATCATTAAAATAATAAAATTCAAAAATCTAGTTCTACATCCTAGCTCACTATTGCTATATAATAATTATTATATTAAATTCTTGATAAAATAATATACTGCTTGATTATTATTTTTATTCTTTACCTGAGAGATTTATTTTGACTTTAATGCTTGTTCCATGATTTATCTTTTTGTAAATTAATATAATGATTATCCACTCTATAGACAGCACTTGACAGTGGAAATAATCAAGTGTCTTACTAAATGAGGTCAACCCCTCTCAGTAACATTGCAATATATCAAGATGATTCAAGTTTCTTCATTATATGCAAATGTAGAGGACACCATGACTTTGTAACCCTGATTGCCTGGGAACACTGCCAAAAATTGGATTTTGTGCTACATTAATATAATGGAGAGAGACCCACTTTTGAATTGCACTTATGTTCTATTGGCTATAAAAAAAAATCACCATAACCTTGACTGGTTGTTAAGTAGAAAACCCCGATTATAAAGTTAAGGCAAAATTAAAATGGTAAATATAGTATTTCACATATTATAATAGTTATTAAGATACACATATATTGTAAAAACAAATCAGTGATAAAAAAACATTATAATAAATTCGTTATTAAACATTCACACATACACCAAATTTATATTAAGTTCTTACTGTAGGCCGTATATGCTTCTGGGTACTAGAGGCTAGAAAATCAACAGAGGCAACAACAAATGAGATCACTTCCTCAGGGAATTTATTCCTTAGTGGAGAAGGTATATAATAAACTGTTAATCAAAAATATCCGATAATGATTCGTACCAAGAAAAAACTAGAGAGTGCATTGTGAAAGTGAGTGGGATGTTTATATAAAGCACACTCATAACAGGTGATATTGTAGGTTGAATTGTGTCCTCCAAAAAGACGTATGGAAATGCTAACCCCTGTACTTGTGAATGTAACTTTATTGGAAAAGAGAGTTCTCGTATATGAAAGCAAATTAAGAAGAGGTCAATAGGGTGGGCCCTAATCCAATATGACTGGTGTCCTTATTAAAGAGGAAAATTCAGACACAGAGACAGATAGGGAGAACACTATGTGAATACAGAGGCAAAGATTGCAGAGATGCACCTGCAAGCCAAGGACTGCCAGGCTTGCCAAATACCATCAGAAGCGAGGAGCAAAGCAGATGCTCTCTCTGAGCCCTCAGAAGGAATCAACACTGAAGGTACTTGATTTGGAACCTCTTGTCTCCAGAACTTTGAGAAAGCAAATTGTTATTTTAAGCAGCCCAGGTTGCAGTACTTTGCTATGGAAGCTATAGGAAACGGATACAGATGATATTTGAGACCTAATTTACAACAGGAGTCAACTCTGTAAAGAATTGGGGAAAATCATTCTGAGTAGAAGCATCAAATACTGCAAAGGCTTAAGGCAGGAACAAGCTCTCTTAGGCACAAGAAACAGAAAGAGTCTGTTTGTTGTACAGTGACGATAATAACGTAGGCAGACAGTTGTAGAAAGTGATACTGAATAGGTAGGTGGACAACGAATCATATTGTCCAGTCAAGGTATTATATGTAATTTAAAAAACTCATTTGAAGATTTTAATAATAACAGAATGTAGTCAAAAAAGGAAATTTGTATTTCAAAAGAACACTCTAGAGAGTGGATGGGGGAGAAAGGAAAATGGACAAGAGTGAAGCAGGCAGAGCAGTTCAGCATGCACTGCAGTGATCGCTGGTCTAAATGCTAATGCTGGCAATTTTTATTCCACTGATAAGTACTGGAGATGGTGAAGAGTAAAAGATTTGTAATATATTGATAAGAATTGCTGGCAGAGAGCACATGGGTGGGGTGGGAATGGTAAAATCAAAAATAACTTCTGAGTATCTGGCTTGAGATATTGGGTAAGGTTGTTGATATCATTTTCTGACATCAGAAACACTCTGGAAAGAACAATGTCAAGAGGCCCATGTTCAATGTGACATTCCAGAAAAAAAAAAAGATCTATTAGCTATGAAATTAAAATATTAAATTTATAAATTGGACATATCATTGATTGTCAATTCAGGGGCAATGTTGCATATAAAGATATGCATTTTCTTCTTATATTTTCCTGGATAAAGCTTGAGCCCATTCTCCAAAGTGAGGTAACACAAGAATGGAAAAATAGGCTCCACATGTACTCGCCATCAAATTGGCACTAACTGATCAACACTAAGGTGCTCACATGGTAGTAATATTCTTCAGGGATTGGGGGATTGGGGGTGGGTAAATTCACAACTAATGGACGCAGTAAGAGTTGTAGGGGGAAAAGGCACACTTTGAATGATGATTTGGGTGTGGCA
The DNA here is from genome assembly GCA_963574885.1 of Lepilemur ruficaudatus. Classification (NCBI taxonomy): domain Eukaryota; kingdom Metazoa; phylum Chordata; class Mammalia; order Primates; family Lepilemuridae; genus Lepilemur; species Lepilemur ruficaudatus. The sequence continues at coordinate 42,689 of CAUYRT010078112.1, read as the reverse complement.
GAGTCATAACATGTAACCAAAGTGTCTGTACTCCCATAATACCCTGAAATAAAAAAAAAGATTAAAAAAATTAAAAAATAAAGATATGCATTTTGGAGTAATCAGCATAAAGCTGGTATTTAAAGCTTCAGATATATAAGGGGATCTTCGTTAGAGAAATATATATTCCCATGAATTACACCATAATGTCTATGATATTTCAACACTGGTTAGGACATGGAGCACACAAAAGATATTGATAAAGAATGACCTTGAAGTAAATGAAAATTTCAGATTTGATGTAGAGAAGAGGAGCAGAAAACGAAACCAGTACTTAGGAAAGAATGCCTAGAGACACAAAGGTCAAGTACACAAAGAATGGGTTAGTGTGCCATTCTTTGGGAAGGAAATGAGTTAGCTACTGAAGTGAATCAAAGATAATTCCAAGCAGAGGAAAAAGAATGCCCAAAATGTTGATGGCAAAGGAGCACATGGTATGTTAAAATAAATGGGGAAAAACCTTTCAATAGATTCAAGGTAAATGATCAAAAGTGAGACTGGGGTTGTAATCAAACAGGTCAATTGTGCTTAGTAAAACCCATATTAAATGTGTTGGAGTTTATCCTAGTGGGCATGGGAGGCTTTCAAATCATTTAGACCATGAGAATGTATCACACTAAACTATTGTTTCACCTGTGATAGAAAGAAGAGATTTGAGAGCAGCATTAGTTAGTTCCTACTATGCCTCATTCATGTTTCCTTAGTGACATGATGTCACTGAAACATGAAACTTCATGTTTCTCTCATAAACATGTCTCATGTTCATTCTTAGCCTAGTAATAATGGGCTCAAGTATGACCCACAGTGAAGATCATAACATCATTCAGTTACCTGAGTCGGTCTCGATTTACCCCTATGTTTTGACATAAATAAGTATACTCTTTCTTCCTTAAAATGTTCCAAGTCAGGCTGTTCTGGTAAATGTTCAACAACTGCTGGGAAATGGTAGGTCCTAACTTGCAGCATAACCTGATTTCCATGGTGAAGAGATTACCACCATGGTGACCAATTTCAAACTAACCATTTTTAACACATGGCCAATGAAATTTTGTTTTAACAATCAGCTTAGCCAATCCAGTACAAGTCAGTTTCAGTCCATAACCAGTTCCATTTTTTATAATAATGTACTACCTATTATTAGTACTCTCCATGCTTAATGAGTTTAAGTTTTTTTTTTTAGATTGATCTATTTTGTCCATTTGTTTATTTTTTTATTTATTTTATTTATTTTTTATTTTTTTTAATTGGGGGACAACTACAAAGCATTTACAGTACAATGTTTACAGTCACAATTTGTAGTGAGCTGATTTCCCAAAATATATTACCACTCAAGTTGACTTGAATCTTGTTACATTCAAAAACCTACTCTGTCAAAGTAGTCCATAGAGTACATACATAGTGCTCCAACTGTATCTACGTACAACCAACACTCCATTTTAAGGGTACAATTAAATGATTTTCAGTGAATTTACCGAGGTGTACAGTTAATCACATGAATCAGTTTTTGAGGAATTCTTTTCCCCTACTGAGACCCCTAATTCCACTCCCCAACTACTTTAGGAATAAATATTTCTTTAGGGAAGGTTGTCACCTTGCACATTAGCTACAAGATGAAAGGTACTCCAAGGGGTCGTGCACCTGGATTCAGTGGACCTACAGGATATACGTTTACTAGTGGAATTTCTGCATTGCAAGGTGTGCGCATTTTCAACTTTGTGAGATATTGCTAAGTTGCCTCCCAAAGTGTGAATAGCATTTAAAGGTTCCTGTTTCTCCACATCCTTGTTAACACTTGGCCTCACAAAAACATTGATATATGTTTTTATTTTTGTATAGCTGATGTATTTCATATATAAATCATAAAATTATTTTAATTTCCATTTCTCAATTGGCTTACCAGCCCTTTGATTCTTTTCTGTTGAAAATTCCCTGTTTGTCGTATCCTTTGCCCATTTTCTTTTCTTTTGCGAGGGGTAGAGGTGGGGGTGTCTTTTTCTTAATGGTTTGTAGGAGTTCTTTGAACACCAGTCCTTTGTTATATGTGTCGCATATATTTCCTCCTACTCTGTAGCTTGTCTTTTAATTTTCCATATCTTTTGTTATATGGCAGTTTAAATTTTGAGGTAGTCACAGATTAATTTTTTCATTTATGTGTAGTGCTTTATTATTATTTATCTAAGAAATACTTCTCCACCCTGAGATCATAAATATAAACATATATATGCCTAAAATATTTATCATATTTATTCTTTAATCCACTTGTATTAGGCATCTGATTTTCAATCCTCTAGAAAGTAAGTTTCTCAGTGCCATTCACTGAGTCCTCCAGCCTTTGCCCACTGACTTATAATGCCACCTCTATTGTACATCAGGTACACACAGACACCCGTGTCTGCTTCTAGGTTTTTCCATTGATATTTTGCCTCTCCCTGCGTTAAAATAAGACTTAATAGGCAGAGAAGTGTCTCCCTGCCCCAACACATATACTTTGTTCTTTTGGTTTTCACAAAATCCCTCAAAAATCCTGATTGAATTGGGGAAAATATACATCTTTTCAATATTGAGTCTTCTCATCCATGAATATGGTATATCCTTCCATTTATTCAGGCCTTATTTAATGTCCTTTAATAATGTTTTGTAATTTTCTCTATGAGAGTATAAACTCCATAAGGACAGATGCTTTGTCAATTCTGTTCACGGCTGTATCTTCAGAGCAGGACACAGAGTATTTGCTTAATAAGAATTTATTATTTAATAAAATGTCTTTCATGTATTTTGTTAGATCAGTTCCTGTATGTCTTATAGTTTTGTTGCTATAGATTTATTATAGTTTCCAATATATATTGTTGGTATATAGAAGTTCAAATGTTATTTTTGGGGGTTGATTTTAAAAAACTATTTTATTTGTTCTAATAATCTCTCTGTAGATTATCTTGGATTTTTAAATACAGATAGTTCTGGTGGACATCTGTCTCAGAGGAAGGGAAGAATGAATATTATTGCTTAGGCAACTAGCAGCATCTTCCATGCTGCCACTGTGTGAGGTGAGAAGAGACAGGTACTCTGCCCCTGGCAGCTAGAGCACAGTTTGTAGACCTGAGCTCAGTCAACTCACCCAAGAGGAATTTGAGTCTAAAAAAAATAGTACAATGAAGGAGCTGTCTGTTGAGAATTCATTTAGCCAATTCTAGCACTAACAGTGATATCTACTGAACAAAGGTGCTAGTACCAGCAATGACATGCCATGTCTAGTGCCATGTGTGGCAGTCATGCCAGCAGTGGTATCTAATGTCCAATAATAATCAGCAATGGCATCTCAAAGTTTCTGTGAACTCTGATTTTGATTATAGCTTTGATAAGTTAGACTCCTTAGATTCCTGTCCCATTTATTTTTTTTGACACAGAGTCTCACTCTGCTGCCTGGGCTAGAGTGCCATGGCATCAGCCTGGCTCACAGCAACCTCAAACTCCTGGGCTCAAGCAATCCTTCTGCCTCAGCCTCCTGAGTAGCTGGGACTACAGGCATGCACCACCATGCCCAGCTAATTTTTTTTCTATATAATTTTAGTTGGCCAATTAATTTCTTTCTATTTTTAGTAGAGATGGGGTCTTGCTCTTGCTCAGGCTGGTTTTGAACTCCTGACCTTGAGTGATCCTCCCGCCTCGGCCTCCCAGAGTGCTAGAATTACAAGAGTGAGCCACCACACCCAGCCCTGTCCCATTTTTTGATTCTGATTCTCCAAGATTCCTGTCAACTGTAACTCATCCAATATCTCACCAATGAATTCCATTTCTATTTTAGTTAATCAAAGATAGTTTCTGTTTTTTTAATCCAAGAACTCTGAACAACACAACTCTCAGGGCACCTGCAAATGACAACTGTGTCTCTTCCTTTCCAAATCTGATACCAATGGTTTATTTTTATTTCTTGTCTTTATTGCATTGGCCAGTACTCCCAGTATGATGTTGAACAGTAGCAGAGATAATAAGCATTCATGCCTGTTCCTGACTTAAGTGAGAATGCTTCTTACATGTCACCATTAAATGAGATGTTTGCTGTCAGATTATTTTCTCTTTACACATTTTTTCTTGAGATATAATTTACAAATAATGAAATGCATAGATGTTGAGTTTTCAGTTTAGTCAATTTTGACAAATGCATATACCCATGTGATCCACATCTTTATTAATAAATAGAAATCTCTGTCACCCTAGAAAGGTCCCTCCTGTCTTTCCCAGTCAACTTACCCTCAGTACCTTAAAAATACAATGAGCTATTGCTTCAATAGCTAAAATTAAAGTGATGGCCAAAACAAAATGTTGGTAGGATGTAGAGCAACTGGAACTTATCACACATTGCTGGCAGAAATGTAAAATGGGACAAATACTTTGGAAAATATTTTCATGGTTGAGCATAAGTTATATAAATAATACATAAGGTTAAACGTATGCTTAGCAGCTGACCCTGCAATTCTATACATTTTTTTAAATTGGCTGATTAATTTGTTTCTATTTTTAGTTGAGACGGGGTCTCGCTCTTGGTCAGGCTGGTTTTGAACTCCTGACCTTGAGCTATCCGCCCGCCTCAGCCTCCCAGAGTGCTAGGATTACAGGCGTGAGCCACCGCACCCGGCCTGACCCTGCAATTCTAAAAGACATGATCAGTTCCTGAAAACCACCAATCTGATTTCTGTCTCTATGGATTTACCTCTTCTGGACATTTCATATGTATGGAATCATACAGTATGTGGCCTTTATGTCTGTCCTCTTTCACTTAGCGTAATATTATGAGGTTCATCCATGTATCAGCAACAGTTCTTCACATATCAACATGCATCAGTACTTCATTCCTTTTTGTGGCTGAATAATATTCTATTGTATGTATATATTATGACTTGTTTATGTATTGATGGACATTTGGGTTGTTTTGGCTACTGTGAATAGTGCTACTATGAACTTGCATGTATTAATACATGTGTTTAAATACATGTTTTCAATTATTTTGTGTACATATCTAGGGCTTCCTGTGTTTTTGTTTTGTAGTTTGTAACTATCCACACTAATTAATGTGTCTTATTTATTTGTTCATTCGATATACATTATTGGCCATCTGCCAAGTGCCAGGCATCTGGGAGAAAGAAAGAAAGAGAGAGTGAGAGAGAGAAAGAGAGAGAGAGGGAAGAAAAACAGAAAGAGAGAGAGAGACAGAAAGGAAGGAAGGAAGGAAGGAGGGAGGGAGGGGAAGGGGAAGAGAAGGGAAGGAAGGAAAGAAAGAAAAGAAAAGAAATAAAAACCTCATTTTTTTTCTTGATGGTTATGGTGGGAGGTGGGGAGACTGTGAGGACTTAAAACAAAGGAAACTGCTTAGAAGAGTGGGTGGTCAGAGAAGACTTTCCCGAGTTAAAATGCAAGCTGAGATCTGAGCAGAGTGGGAGAAAAAAGCCACCAGCAAAGGGAAGCTCAAGGTTAACAGAGACGTGTGTGTATACGGGAGTGTGGGGGTGGAAAATAAGGGCCAAACCAGTAACTGAAAGGGGATCAGAGACTGGAGTGCAGAGAGCAGGGGGCAAACAGACGTAGGACAGATGAGGCTGGCAAAGTCCTCATGCACCAGACCAGAAAAGTTCTGCTGGGCAAGGTGAGGAATTTCATCAAGTCCTTAACAGTGATGGGGAGCCATGGAAGGTTATATAAAGAGGAGAGACGATCAGGACAGAGACTGAATTGAGATGGATAGGGAAAGGATGGGCACTAGCAGACTGGTCAGGAGGATGCTACAGGCGTTTGAGGTGAGTTGGTGCTTAAGAATTAGAAAGTAGCTGGGGTTGCACTCTGAGTTAGGGGTTAGTTTAAAAAAAAAGAGAGAAGAAAGAAAAAGCTCTGCTTGAGTAAAGCAGAGGTGACGGATTGGCCGCGTTACCGACTGACCGCCTGACTAGATGACTTAGTGAGGGACCTTACTTAAGCAAGGAAACTTAGTGTCATTGCATTTGTCAAAAGCTAACAACTTTTCAGACCCAGCGCTCTTAGAGCAGGGAAGGTGCAGTTGGAGGCGGCGCTGGGCAGTAAGTGCCCGCAGCGGACAGCCAGCCTCGGACCGGATGTGCCCCAGGGTCGCAGAGGTAGAGATGTGAGAGAAACCTTGAGGAAGTCGAGGACCTAGGCTGCCAGGACGCCCAGGAGCCTCCAGTGGCTCTGGCGGACCCGAGCCTTTTACTCCGCGGAGAGAATGCCCTGGGCTCATCCAATCAGAGCGACGGATCCGGGCGCCCCTCTGTCGCCATGGCAACGGGACGCAACGGCCCGCACCCGGCACGCTGGCGGCTCGGGTCCGGCCCGGGGGAATCGTGTCATGTCGCGACCGAAGGTAGGAGTGGACCCGAACAGATGCTTTTATCGTCCCTGGAGAAAGGGAAGGAAGCCGTGGAGGGGTTCAAAACCTGGGAGTGGGGTGCTGGGGAGTGGAGGTGTGTCCTCGAGGAGGAATTCCGGGCAGAGAGAGAAGAAAGCGACAAACTCAGAGGCAAGACTGCCGTCCCGCACCGCCCCGCGCCGCCCAAGCTGCTGCGCATGTGCGGCGAGCCCGGCCGCGGGCGGGAAATTTGCACAACTTTGGGATTCCAAGCTGTGTCCGGCGATTTTGGTGACTCGGGGGTAGCTCAGAATTTCAGATTCTCTGACCAGGCGAAGCCCCTAGAGATTCATTCGTCCTGCCGCCCGCCTGCCAATCCATCCATCCATCATCCACCCATCCACAAAGCCCGTTTAGTGCCTTCTCCAAGCCGAGCTCGGTGCTGGCCAAGGCTCACAGAGGTGCATCAGACAAGCCCCTGCGCTCTGAGAGTGCACAGCTCAATCTTCTATTTTCAGAGTGGGGAAAATGAGACCCAGAGAAGGGAAATGAGTTACTCCCCCCACATCCCAACTTACTTCTTACCCCATGTTCCACCTCCCAGGAATGGCGCTTCCATTTCTTTAGTTCTCTCTCAAAACAAAAAACGAGTTTATTTGCTTTCAGAGTGCCTTGAACTTCACCTTTTTGCTACAACTCATTTTTCATGTGCTTATTTGTTTAACGGCTGTCTTCCCTGCTAGACTCCCGGATCTAGTCTGACTTTTCTTCCATGTATCCCCAGCACCCGGCACAGAGCTAACATACAGTTGATAAATGTTGAATGATCTTGTTGAACTACCCACCTAGTTGCTCAAGCTAAAAAACTGGGACTGTCTTGATTCCTCCATCTTCCTCACCTCCCACATCCAATAAGTTCTCCTCCTTTAACTTTTTAAATATGTCTTGAGTTCATTCTTCTCTTTGCCTCAACTGCCATTACGTTAATCATGATCCAATTCTCAATTTAAAAAAAAATAATACTCTTTAAACACAGATTGGGACACATACCACTTGGACTTGTACTATAAAAACAGAAAATAAACATCTACTGAAATAGTCCCTTCCCATCCACCTGACTGATTCCTTTGAAAGGAGTAACAAATTGCAGATTGCTAAAGGATGGGCAAACTCTTAGTCTATACTGTTGATCTAGTATAGACATGAGTGTGGCAGACCCATGTTGGTTGAAGGAAGAAAATAGCAGACTGCTTCTTTGTGACACTATGTATTTTCTTGTTGTTGTTGGACAGGGAGGCAAAGTTCACCTATATATTGACTTAGGATTTTGTGGCTTCTTTCAAATGACCCAGGGGACATAGAAGTATGGTCTTATTTAAGCAGGAACGTGAATGTCAGTCTCAAGAGAGCATGCCAGGATGTACTGTGTGTACCCTCACAAAAATATGCCTAGAGAAGCCAGAGGTTAGAATACCATGAGTTCCAACCTTTGATCTCACCTTTTCAATGTTACAGTCCCCAAGATCTCAGCTCTGAGGCATGCTGGGAACTCTCCAGAGGACTAAGATGAAATGAGGAATTGGATCAGGCAAGAATGAAGCTGAGGCTGAAGGAAGCAGCTAAGCAATGAAGCTGCTCTCTGGTCAGGTAGTCAAAGGCCAGTCACAGTGTGTAAGCTAGTGTGGCAAACTGGTTCCAGTGTGGATGTCCCCACCTGACAGGTAGTACCAAGGAGCTTGAAGCAGGACTTGTGGCATACAGCCAGGAATGAAGGAAGCTGGCGATGTCACGAGCCAGTGTTCTCCCTGATTCAATACCAGCTGTCACCATTCATGCTACCTTCCATCTTACATGAACCAAAATGAGAAATAAAATTAAAGTTTTCTATTTGTAGCCCATAAAAGCAATTGAGCCATCTCTGAATCACTTTCTCAATAAGACCATTTTTAAAAAGTCTTGTAGGCTCGTCTTTTCTAAATGCATTATTTTAGTGGTTTGGGAGAAGTATTCATATCCCTGGACTGTTTTTTGTGACAAGATAATAATAGGACTTCTATCTCAGGCAATATGGCAGATGAGATTTCTTGAAAAGCCTCTTAGCACAACACACTTAAAACTGCTGGGCAAAATATAACAAACAACGTTTGAAATGTATAGCTGAACCTGTATGTGTGTGTGCAGGGTGGGGAGGATTGGTGGCAGGGAGATTCCCAAGGACCCTCCCCATCCCCCATGAAAAAGAAAGAAAATAAAAACCAGAGGTGTCACTAACTGATTCTTCATTCTTCATTTCCCTTGAGGAGGAGATTGCTTGTCTCACTAACAAGGGACATCACAAGTTGGAGAAATGGTGTGGAGCCCATGGACCAAGAAGTTGAAACTGAAACTTCTCCATAAAGCTGGAACCTTCAGAGAACCCACCCTTAGTAACGGTGCAACTAAAACAACTTTACCTTTCAGCAATGGGAGACTACTAAGAAGCTAGTCAGCTTCACCATGGGCTCTAGGTGGAAAAAAAAAATTTCTTGTGAGGATTCTTAACCTTGGATGAGCCCTCAGGCTGGTCTGAGAAATGCTAAAGCAAGATATTACCCTAAAACTTACTGTTCTTGGGGGACCAGGCAGAAGTAAATATTAAACATCTCTGAAGAACCATAACTTTGACCCCATAATGGTTGAATTATATAATAATTACATATTAAAAGATGTTTTAATGTATTACATAATAATTGCATAATGACATAAGGAAAGATGTTTTAGGCTGGGCGTGGTGGCTCACTCCTGTAATCCCAGCACTCTGGGAGGCCGAGGCGGGTGGATCATTTGAGCTCAGGAGTTTGAGACCAGACTGAGCAAGAGTGAGAACCCATCTCTACTAAAAATAGAAAGAAATTAGCTGGACAACTAAAAATATATATAGAAAAAATCAGCCAGGTATGGTAGCACATGCCTGTTGTCCCAGCTACTCAGGAGGGTAAGGCAGGAGGATTGCTTGAGCCCAGGAGTTTGAGGTTTCTGTGAGCTAGGCTGATGCCATGGCACTCTAGCCCAGGCAACAGAGTGAGACTCTGTCTCAAAAAAAAAAAAAAAAGAAAGAAAAGAAAAGATGTTTTAAAGGGGTAAAAGAATGGGTAAAAAATGAAATATCTATTCATGATACATTCTCAGAAAACTAGGGAATAAGAAATTCACTCAATTTAGTAGAAGATGAATACTAGAACCTACAGCTAATATCGTTCTTAAAAGTTTAAATTAGGAATGCAAAATAAGGATGTCAGCTCTCACCATGTTTAGTCAACATTGTTGACTAAAACTAGAGGTTTTAGCCAGTGCAATAAAGCAAGAAAAAGAAATAAAAGTTATAAATATTGAAATGGAAGGAGTACATCTCCCTGTTTCCACAGACGATATAATTGTATACATAGAAAACCCAAAGGAATTTCCAAACTACTAGAACTATTAATAATAATTTAGCCAGGGAATTGGATACAAGGTCAATATGCAAAAATCACTTATACTTCTGTATATGTATTATGTAGTTTCCAATGGCTACTCTAGCAAATTACCACAATTATCTTAAAACAACACACACTTATTATCTTATAGTTCTTGAGGTTAGAAGTCTGAAATGGGTTTCACTGGGCCAAAATCAAGGTGTTAGCAGGGCTGCATTCCTATCTGGAGGCTCTAGGAGAGAATCCATCCTCTTGCCTTTTCCAGTTTCTAGAGGTTGCCCCTTGGCTCATGGTCCCTTTTCATCTTTGAAGCCCATCTTTCTCATATTGCATCACTCTGACACTATGACACTGAGACTTCTGCCTCCTTCCTCCTTTAAGGACTCTTGTGATTATATTGGGCCAACCTAGATAATTCAGAATAATCTATTTTAAGTTTAGTTGAAAAGCAACCTTAATTCCATCTGCAACTTTAATTCACCTTTGCCATGTTATGTAACATATTGACGGGTTTTAGAGATTAGGTCATGGTAATCAGGTAATTAGAAAATGAAATTTGAAAATACCATTTATAATAGCATCAAAAAAATCAAATACTCACAAATAAATTTAATTAAAAATGTTCAAGGCTCATCTACTGAAAACTAGAAAACAATGTAGAAAGAAATTTAAAAAGACTTAAAGTAATGGAGAGATAGACCATATTATTCATGGATTGGAAGACTTAATACTTTATGATGTCCCTTCCTCCCAAAATGATCTGTGGATTCAGTGCAATCCTAATCTGAATCTAAACATATTTTTTGTAGAAATTGGCAAGCTGATTCTAAAATTTATATTGAAATGTAAGGGACTTCTAAGTGCAAAGACAATATTGGAAAAAACAACCTTGGAAGACTTATGCTACCTGATTTCAAGATTTCCTAGACAGCTACAGTAATTAAGACAATGTGATGGTGACATAAGGAAAGACAAGTAAATAGAATAAGACAGAGTCTAGAGATAGATCCACATACACATGGTCAATCGAATTTTGACAGACTTGCCAATGCAATTCAGTGAGGAAAGGAAAATTTTTTCAACCAAAGGCTCTGGAGCAACTGGATAAACATATGGAAAATGGAATTTAAAGCATGAAAGAGGATTAAAGATATAATACAAAAAGACTAGACAGCTTGACTAGTGCTGGGGGAGTTGGATGGGCTTGAATGGAAGAATGAAATAAGATTTCACTGCCTTTTGTTGGGGGAGGCTTACTTCTGTCAGTTTTGTAAAGCAGCATCCTCCATCCCTCTCCACTGGCTCTTTGAGGAGCCGGATGTAAGCAGAATTCCAAGATTAGCCCGAGATTCCCATCCCCTGGCGTACATGCCTTGTACAATTCCCTCTCCTTGAGTGTGGGTGCAGTCTGTGAATTTGATGGTACACTTACTACGCTGATTACCTTAAGTTATATAAAGCTCCATCACAGCCAACTTGCAGGGGGGAAGGTTGGAAGTCAAAGGGACAAGCTCCTGGTGACCCACATTGTGAACTTGCCTATGGGGCCCACTTTGAAAGGAACTGCAGGCTGCCTCTAGAAACTGAAAGCAGTCCCCAGCTGACAGGGAGAGAGTAAACAGGGACCTCAGTCCTACAGCTGCAAGCAGCTGAATTCTGCCAACAATCTGAATGAGCTTGGAAGAGGATCCCATGCCATTTGAGAGCCATAACCTCATCACCTTGACTGTAGCCTTGTGAGACCTGAGCAGACATCCTGCTAAGCTGTGCCCATACTCCCGGCCCATAATGCAGGTGGCAGATCTGCCCAAGCTGCAAAAGTCAGCCTGTGTAGGACCAATTCTGATTTCTCTTTTCATCTATGACTTAGGGATCAGTCTTCCAGGGTGGACAGCCAAGCTGTTTTGGACATGGTTGGAGCAGAATAATACCCACCACCCATTGAGGATTGAAAGGTCCATTTTGGGTAAAGGGAGTTAACATTGCTCTGAGTCCTTGATCCAGCCGCCTCTTGGATCCTGGGTCTAATCAAGCATACAAAGTTAGAGTAGAAGATCCAGATCCTTCTCACAGAGCATATTGAGCTGAGCTCTCAAAACAGGTTCAGGGTGGACCTTTGGAGTATTGAAAACCACGCATTCACTATACTCGTCATGCCTGTGAGTAGGCCTACAGTGAGGTGGGCCCTTGGACACTTGGGAGTTCATTCTGAGGACAGCAGGTAAATTTGGAACCAGTTTGTTGGGATGCGGTGACCAGTGAGAACTGATCAAGCTGGACCTTCATGTCTCAGGACCTACACATTGTTGAGTCTGATGATTTGAGCATTTTTATATCTACAGTAAATTGAGCTGGGAAGGCAGAGTGGATATGCAAAAACCACATCATTTTCCTTTTCTCATTGCAGAATCAAAATTACAAGGGCCATGGACTGTCAAAGGGAAAAGAGCGGTGAGTGGTTCCACCCAATCCAATAAGCATGGAACAATCGACTGCCCTTCCTTCCTTACTCTTTCTCTCTTCTTTACTTCAATAATGATAATAGGCCAGCCGTGGTGGCTCAGCCTGAAATCCTAGCATTCTGTGGGAGGCCGAGGTGAGAGGATCACTTGAGTTCAGGAGTTGGAGACCAGCCTTGAGCAAGCGTGAGACTCCATCTCTACTAAAAATAGAAAAATTAGCTGGGTGTTCATGGCGCACACCTGTAGTCCCACATACTCGGGAGGCTGAGGTAGGAGGATCACTTGAGCCCAGGAGAGTTTGAGGTTGCAGTGAGTTGTGATGATGCCACTTGCTCTCTACCTATGGGTGACAGACAGAACGAGACTCTGTCTCAAAAAAACAATTTAAACTGATAAATTTTAAACTACTTATTAATTCGTTTAAAAAGCAATAATATACTCACTACATGGTAGCATAAATAAAATATTTTTATGAACTATAGTTATATTCCCCTGCAATTTACTGAGATGAGTAATAATTATTTTACATTTTTGTGAATCTCTTTAATGTCTGGCTTACTAGAAAACATTGGATTCCCAAATCTTCTGTATTTAATCTGTTATGATATGTTGTTTTGGTTGAAGGATAGGAAGAAAATCCAGCCTCATAAAAATATGTAGTTGAAATAGGGGAGACTCTGTGTACCCCTAAAAGAGAGTTGGGGACCCTGAGGAATACTTGGACCATACTTCACAACCCGTGGCTCTAGGGGATTACAATATGAGTCGTACCTTATCACAGTCTGCTAGAATCAGTACTATACCATGTCATGTTCGTCATGTAGGGAGCTACAACATGCTTCTATGTACTCCCCTCTGGCCCTTTGTGCTGCTATTTTTGTCATATATTTACTTGAAAATATATTATAAACCCTATTTTATATTCTTCTTCTATTTGCTTTAAATAGATAAAATTGTACATTTTTTTAAAAAATTAAGACATGGAAGAAAGTATTTCATATTTACCCTACTCTTAATTCCTTCTGAATTTCCATTTGGTTTTTTTTTTTTTTTTTTTTTTTTAGAGGCAAGGTCTTGCTCTGTTGCCCAGGTTAGAGTGGGCAATCATAGCTCACTGCAGCCTTGAATTCCTGGGCTCAGGTGGATCCTCCTGCCTCAGCTTTTTGAGTGGCTGGGACTGCAGGCCTGCGCCACCACACCCAGCTAATTTTTCTGTTTTTTGTAGAGGCAGGGTCTCACTACGTTGCTCAGGCTGGTCTTGAACTCCTGGCCTCAAGTGATCCTCCCAAAATGCTGCAATTACAGGCATGAGCCACTGCACTGGTTTTATTCATAGTGTGGATCTGTTGGCAATAATTTTTCTCAGCTTTTGTTTATTTGAAAATGCCTTTCACTTTCACTTTTCAAGTGAAATTTTACAGGAGATAGAGTTCTAGGTTGATCGTTTTTATTTCTTTAAGCACTTGAAAGGTGATAATCCTTTGTCTTCAAGTTTACATTGCTTTTTTCTCTCTCTCTTTCTTTTTTTTTCGAGACAGAGTCTCACTGTGTTGCCCTGGCTAGAGTGCCATGGCGCCAGCCTAGCTCACAGCAACCTCAAACTCCTGGGCTCAAGCGATCCTCCTCCCTCAGTCTCCTGGGTAGCTGGGACTACAGGCATGCGCCACCATGCCCGGCTAATTTTTTCTATATATTTTTAGTTGGCCAATTAATTTCTTTCTATTTGTTTAGTAGAGATGGGGTCTCGCTCTTGCTCAGGCTGGTTTTGAACTCCTGACCTTGAGCAATCCTCCTGCCTCGGCCTCCCAGAGTGCTAGGATTACAGGCGTGAGCCACCATGCCTGGCCTTTTTCCTTCTCTTTTGAAGAAAGAGAAGACTTTACAGATTCCATCTTGGCCAGTTCTTCCACTGATGTTATATTCGTTTCAGCAACGAAGAGGCAGAAGTAATTCCTTCTGTGGTTTTGTTTGGGTCTTGCAAAATATTTTCTTTCTTTCTTTCTTTCTTTCTTTCTTTCTTTCTTTCTTTCTTTCTTTCTTTCTTTCTTTCTCTCTCTCTCTCTCTTTCTCTCTTTCTCTCTTTCTCTCTCTCTTTCTTTCTTTCTTTCTCTCACTCTGTTGCCCGGGCTAGAGTGAAAACCCTCTTTTTCTTGAACTATGAAGACAAATGTATCACTTTTCACAATTGGAAAAATGCATCTTTGCCTTTCTTTTGCATCTCTACTGAATAATAGCTATCGCTAATATAATACAGCAGTATATTTTATATTTTTACAGAGTGAAATACAAGTGACTCTTCCCTAGCAGCTATTATTAACTGATATACTTTACTATAATTAATTTGTCCTGTTCATTCTGACAAGTCTAAAATGCAAGCAACTTTCATATGCATATCATCTTTCTCCTTACTTTGGACAAACTGAAATCATTTTTACTAAAAACATTTCAAAGACACTAATCCTAGAATTTAGGAATATGTTAGCAAGTACAAATATTAATAACAAACAGCTGGACAGAGTAGATTGGACTGCATGAGCTGAAATGTTTATAATCTTGGAAGTTGGTAGGCCATTTATTTTTTTTTAAGAAGATTTTGTGCTTACTCTATCTGGATTGTTCAAAAACATAGAGATGGGCACATACAAAATTATGATGTTTGAAAAGTTGCTCCTGTGATTGTATCAGTAAGAGAAATGGATATGAAGGAAAATGACTTGGATTCCAGGCCTGATCCTGCCACTTAATGTGATTTGACCCGGTAAATAGAGATAGTAATACATCTTGAGGTTGGTGTGAGGGTCTACCTTTATTTAATTTAAGTATATTCTATGTTTTGAAGTTTCTCCCCATCTGAATGCCCTATGCTTCAACTGGGTGCTCTTATCTCAATGCTCTGTCTATATTCAGTTTTCCTAGAAATGCCCATACATCAGACCTACCTTCTTATCTCCACCTCTGACAAAACTTTTCTATATACTCTGCCTCCCAAGTTTTATCTTAAACTTAAACCAAATACCCAATAATCAATACATGCTAAATTGACAATAGTTACTAATTGCATTTCTCTTGCTAAGTGTTTCAACAAAAAGCATCAGTCACGAATCACAGATTTTTAGATGCCTTATAATCCAAAAAATGTGTATGCTTAAGGACAGGAAGGGCAGTGTAGAGATCGTAGTTCATTTTCTCACCCAATTTGCATCTTCTTTTCAAATAAAGGGTCAGCCTTGCAAAAAGAATTCTATTGAATGATGAGAAACAAAAACAGATGATGTATAATTGCTTGGTTGAAAAAAATCACTCATACTCTGCTGCACAGAAAAAACATATAATTTACTTATTTTTGAAAGCTGCTATGATCTATTTATCATTCTCATCCACTGAGTAGTTGCAAGGCAGAAGTTTGGGAGAATTAAATACAGACCAATTTAAATTTAAAACTTATATAATAATTTGAAGAAACTCTTTTTAATTTTTTTTTAAATTTTAGCACATTACAGGGGTACAAATGTTTAGGTTACATACACTGCCTTTGCCCCATCTGAGTCAGAGCTTCAAGCGTGTCCATCCCCCAGACAGTGCGCACCACATCCATTAGGTGAGGAACCTCTTTTGATTTAATTCAATCACTTTGGAATAATATCTCAGAACTTTAAGATCTCTCCCCTTTGTCCCCCATTCTCTTAGATACTTGAGATAAGGGGGAGAGACATTTATGACCTTGTGGTTACAGGGACAAAGGAATCCCTAGTTTTACACTGACTTGCGTGTGTGCTGAGGCTCTCTCTGGAGATGTGAATTATCTGCCCCTCCCCAGGTCATATTTTTTGGGATTGTGGATGCCCATGTGATTAAATTGTGGCCTATTTATTCTTGTCTTGCTGAAACCTGAGATTGACTTTTTTGCTGACTTGTTCTTCCTTGGATTCTTGCTAGTGCTGTACACCTCTCAGTCTTTGCCATACCATGCCAGGCCCCAGGACAAATCTATTGGCTCTAAATTTGGCATCCGTGATTCTTATAAAATGAGGACTAGAGTTTTCATCTGGTTGACTACACCATGTCTCCCTCATAGATAGATTGGCAAGGACTCTTCGTTGGCATAAAATCACCTTGCAGATCAGTTACTTCTCTGAAAGCTCATTCCTTTGGCATTCTCCTCAATTTATCTAACACATTTGTCTCCTTCTAGGCCAATGTTCAGGGAGAGGAGGCTCGGATCCACAGTACTTACTCATCGGCTATCCTTTCACTCTCTCGTTTTCTTTTGCTTTGTTTTTTGCCATGATTCCTGAGTTGAGGAGTGGTTGGCTGTCCTATGGCTTTCTCCGATTCCTTGAGTTGGTATCTCCTTTACTTTCATGAAACTGGTGTCAGATAGGGTATGGGTAGAGAGAAACTCACTTCCAGTAAAGTAAATTAGGGATTATTTTAAAAATACTACTCTTGTTACACAAAGAAGAAAAGTAAATGACAAATTGGTGAAATTTAGCCAATATGCCTCATAAATGCCTCTTGTTCCCTCTTTTCTGTGACACCGCTCTTTCTATTTTTCTCCTATGGCCACTCATTCCCAGGCTTTTATGGGATAATGCTCTACTAGTTCACTGAATGCTGATGTCACCAGGGTTTTGTCCTTATCTTTATAGTATTCTCAACCTCTAATGCCTCCCTAGATTACTTCTACCACTTCCACGGCTTCAAATAACACATGTTGCCTTATGGTTCTGTGGTACAAGAGAGATATTTTATTTTTCTATCCCTGTTTTGCTAATATGTTAATAATTACTAGCAGATAACGGACACTCAATGAATAACTGTGAGTGAAATGAGTGCATATTCCCCCATAGCCAAAAAAACTCTGAGATTATTCTGTTTGCTTCAAGTATAAGTAGAAATTAAATGCCAAAAAAATGCAACCCACACAAATATTTGGTGATTATAGGGAACTTTTTTTTTCCAATATAGAGAATTTCCATATAATAACAAGGTTTTTAGATGAAAAATTAAACTTCTCATTATAGAATTTGGGGTTTGACTCATTACCCTTCCATTTGTAAAACTGCATGATTCCTAGTCACACACAGATCACATGTGGTTTTAAGTCATACAAAAAAAATGAGTCCTTCATTCCACATTTTATATGCTTACCTGAAGAATAGCAAGCAACCACATGTTTAAAATAATTGATCTTTCATTTTTAGAGCTTTTTAAAGCTGAGAACTATTTAGATTCTCAATTTAAAAGAGTAGACTATTTCAAACACCACATTCAACACTGATACAACACACACCACACACAGACACACAGACAGACACACACACACACACAAAGTGAGAAGCAGATTGCAATGGATTATTTTGAAAGTAATGTAGATTCTTCCTACACGTCAGAGACATGTAGGGCATCTACTCCCTGGAGCCTATCTCCTGCTCTTTGGCAAGGGAATGAATTGACTGGCTAATGATTTAAAAAACTTGTCAAAATTCCTTAACTTCAAAGAAATGTCTTTGAAATTAAGGAGAAATCACTTTCTCCTTTAACATGGAAACAAAATAAAACATTATTAGCTAATTAAAGGTTGGAAGTTGATGGAATTATCCCCTTACTCATAAGTATTTATATTTATAAATAAAATAAGTTGCTAATTCTCAACTTTTAAGTAAAAGAAATTGAACATTTTAAGTAATCTCAGCATAGAAAGGACTACATATGGGCTAACAGTTGGGATTTGAGGATTGTTATTTTAGCTCCTATCTTAGCTTTAGCCCTCATCTATGTGCACATATGAACATGATTATACTATACAAAGAGCAAATGGAAACAGGTAAATTGATGCAAATAAAATGTTTCAAATGTTTGTATGTGTTCTTCATTTAAGATTTCAATGTCCTTTCTTTTGGGAAACAACATCTGATAATGAGAACAGGTGCTTATAAAAAATATAGAAATGATCCCTCTAATAAAAGAGATACTTCCAACACTTACAAGTGTAGGATTTGATGAATAATCCCAAAATTGTAATTATAATTTCCTTTCAAAAGTCCTTTGAATTAATTGAAATAATTATAAACAGGAAAATACCACATATGCATCCATAAGAAGAGCACAGATCATGTGAATGAAGTCATTTTCTAAGAGTTACTCTTTTACAGATTGATTTTAGCAAAATAGCACTAAACTGATTTTTAATATATTATTTATATTCAGAGACACAAAGAATAAAATTTGTAAGATTTTAAATAGTATAATCTATGTGAAACTGAATTTTTATCTTCATCTTTTAGTGATGTATGGTAGATATCCTATAATAATCAAATTTATGGGAAAACTTCCATAATATATTTCCAAAACTTTCAATTACATTTTCTCCAGACAAGCTTAAACTCCATAATGTTGTGACTCTTTTTGAAGAAACATACAGGTTCTGTGCAAGCTTCTATCAATCTCTATTATATTCTGCTACAATAAAATAACATATATTTTCCAAATTTCATAATAAAATTTATATTGAAAACTGTGACCAAGAAAACTTACAAAATGGAATTTTGGTTTACTTGACATGAAAATTGCAGGTTATTAATTCTGCAAAGATAATTTTTTTAACTTTAAAATTATTTTTTTTAAGGTGGGTTCTTTGTGTATGTATTCATGTCTGTATAGGAGTGGAGAATGTTAATCAAAATGCTAATGCTAATCAAATGCTAATCAAAGACCGACATCTTTAAGATTTCCCCATTTCATGAAGCAGTGTATTCTATGTGTTTATTGCTGGATCTAACAAAAAGTTTACTTTTTTCACTTGATTAAAAATTTGTTTGTTTATCTTTTCTCAGGCAGCTTCTACAAACACAAAATTGCAGTGACTTAGCATGTTACAGAACTAGCCTTTGTTTACTTTCCCCCCATTTGACCACCCACAAGTTGAGTCAGAGTTGTACTTTACATTTTCCTAAACCAAAACCACATTGAGGAAATACAGATCCTTGGGCCTCGTTAAAATCATGAAAATAAGCCTCTCTTGGATTCTATTTCCAACAAGCAACAGCTAATATTCTGCTTGTGAATACATCTAAGTTATTAAGCATGTTCCAGGGAATGTTGTAGCTGACACAATCACAGAACTCAGGGCTGAAAAGAGTCATAAAAATCTATTAAAGTCCTTACAGGCGAGGAAATCAAGGCCCAGAGAGGGTACATGAATCTTCTGAACACAAACATACATTTTAGTTATCTCTACAGAATGTCTCTGAATAATAATTGTTTCTATACTCAATATAATTATGAAAAATCCTCAACAGGTAATGCACAGGGAATTTTCTGATTTTCTGACTTTAAGTTTGCAACACTTTAAAGTTTAGTGTTCCATAACGCAGTCCAAAATCTGGGTCAGATTTTAACCTAATAGCTAGACTACTCCAGGCTGTGTATATAAAACTTTCTTCTTCCAAGAAGAAAATAACTGTTCTTCCTCTTCTTCTTCTTTTTTTAAATCCCTGTGATCCAATGGATTAACTGATTTGAGATCACACAAGCAATTTCTCAAGTATCTCAGAAATAGAAGATTATGACCACATTAGCTTCACTACATTATTTACTAGAAGGATCTCAGCATTTCAAGCCAAGGTATGACTTTTTACTTTTGAGGAGAAATATTGAGGGCCATTTTTAAACTTAATCTTTCACTAAGAAACAATGCAGATTGAGTAGATGTTCTTCTACCTCTTCTCTTTCTAAAAGTCTTTCTCAATTATTATACTCTTTTCCATCCAGCAAGCTATACTTCCTGTGGGTAGTAACGCTAATTTAGAGTTTTCTTTTCTTCTCATTCCTATCACATCTTGAAGGAAGGATCCTGTTCCAAGGGTATCTCCTAATGTGCTTTCAAGTACTCAACCTGTACACTTTCACTTAATATTTATCAGTAGATTAAAGCATGCTAAATTATTCTATCTTGCACCATTATTGTTTGCTTGAATAACACCAAATCCTATTTTAACTGACATAAATTTTGTTTAAATCAGAGCTAAAAGATATTCATTTTGACAAGTAAGATGTTCCACTGGGATTGTTATCTGTGGCCATCGTAATGAGGGTCCTCTACTGTGACGAAATCCAATATCCATCTTGTTCCTTAATGTCTTTCTTTATACAGCATAAAGTCCAGGACGCAGTTTTCTGTCAATATTTACGAATTCCCTTGCCCTGCTGTCTCTTGATCTTAACAGTCTATCTGTCAAAACCCAATCTAATTGTATCCAAATATCTGCTTTCTCTGCTTCTGTTCCCAAGTGGCTAAGTACTTCTGGAAAAAAATCATATAATAGAACAGCTTGAGTCTACTACAAATTCACAATCCCAACCTTAAAAGGACTCTCCATATAGCCAGACACTTCTACTGTATCGCTAGACTACTTTCCTAGTCTTAGTGGTGCCTTTCTCTAACCCTCTATATTTTCATCAAAGCTCTAACTCTTCCCCTTCTCCCTCACTCTTTGCAGATTATCTTACCTATAGTTCAGAGAGATAATAATAGTAGTAATGATAAATATGGACATAATGTTTACTATATGCCAGCCATTAGGCTTTAAAACTTTACATATATCCACTACCCTAGGAAACAGATACTATTTCTACAACCATTTTACAGATGAGACAACTGAGGTACAGAGAGTTTAAGTAATTTGCCAATAGTCACACAGCTAGCAAATGGTAGAGTCTTTCACGCAGGTCGACAGAATTCTAAATTGAGTCTATGTCTTGCCTCCTCCTGACACCAAACTACAAGCTGCCTACATCTCATAATGAAGAAACTCCCCCTGTCATCTGGGGCTAATCCATCCCATCACTTGTCATTTGGGTTTTATGCTCGAATTCTCAGCAACCACACACGATTTGTCATTTCTTTTTCTGGGTAGATTCACTGTCTTCTCATTCACTCAACTTTTTCTTCCTATCTGCCATCCACACACACGTTTCTTGGAAAAGATGACTGTTCTTCCTATCCACATTTCCTCATTTCCTACTCTCTGCTTGGCACACTGTGGAGTCTTGACCCTCCCCCATCCAGCTTTCACCAAGCTTACAACTGACTCATTACACTAAATCCTACACACATTTTCATCCTTCATTTCACTCAAGTTCTCATCAGTGTTCCACTCTGTTGACCACTTCCTTCTTTGAAACCGTCTTTCCTTGGATTACATGAAACAAATTTATATCTATCTACCTATCTACTACTGGTTCTGTTTCTCTCATGAGCCCTGACTAATCCAATGTCTGTCTCTACCTCAGATCTTGTTTTTGAACTGAAGACTCACGCATTACACGGGATATGAGCTCCATGAGGTCAGCGACTGCTTTCTTTCCCTCTATTCTATCCTTGGTGCCTGGGATAGTGTCCAGTACCTAGTAGGGGAACAATAAATATTTGTTTAATTAAAGAAAAAATGACCTGCCCAACCTTGATCCCTTTAAAATATTTCTTATTAGTGCAAGGCATCACTGTTTATTCAGTTAAATAGCCTAGCAAAAATCATTGGTATTTCCATCTCCCTCATTTTTCAGAGTTGACAATTGTATTATAACAGTTTGCTAGGACTGCTATAATAAAGCACCACAGACTGGGTAGCTTAAACAGCAGAAATTTATTTTTTCACAGTTATGGAGGATAGAAAGGAAAGGTGAGGTGTCTACAGATTTGGTTTCTGCTGAGCCCTCTCTCCTTGGCTTGCAAATCACCATCTCACTGTGTCTTTATCCGATCTTTCCTCTATGCACACAGATCCCTGGTGCCTCTTGGGTTTTCAAATTTCCTCTTTTTGTAAGAACTTCAGTCAGAGGGAATTAGGGCCCAGTCTAACACCTTGATTTGAACTTAATCATGTTTTTAAAGGTCCTATCCCCTAATACAGTCACAATCTGAGGTACTGGGGGTTAGGGCTTCAACATATGAATAATTTTGGGCGGGGACACAATTTGGCCCACAGCTATCTAAATAAGTTTTAGTTTTTCTAAATGAGTTTGTTTTTTTTTCCTAAATAAATACTTCCTGAATCCTTACATTTCTCTGCATCCCATCTTAACCCCAGCTATCCCTTCCCAATGTGATAGGCAGCTTCTGAGATCTCCAAAGGGTCTCTGACTCCTGTTATTTTAATACTTGTATAATCTTCTACCCTTTAGTGCCAGCTGGACTTAGTCACTAATGAATGGAAGATGGACAAAGTGATGGAATATCACTTTGAGATTAGTTTACAGAAAGACTCAGGCCTCTGCCATGCTGTCATTCTCTTGCTCTCTCACTTGTTCTTTCTGATGGCAGCCAGTCGCCACAGTGTGAGCTAGCCTATAGACAGGCTCAAGTGGCAAGGAGCTGAGGGAGGCTTCTGACCAAGGTCTGCGAGGAAACTGAGTCTCTCGTTCAAAAACCCATAAGTAACTGCCAAAAATCACTTTAGTGAGCTTGGAAGTAGATCCTCTTCTACTCAAGCCTTGAGACGACAGCAGCGCTGAATGACACCTCGATTGCAAACTTGTGAGAGAGCCAGTGAACCCAATTAAGCTGTGTCCAGATTCCTGACCCACAGAACCTGTGAGATAATAAATGTTTGTTGTTTAAAGCCATTAAATTTGGGGGTCATTTAGTACACGGCCGTAAATAACTAATAATGTAGTTACTAGAGTAGTCTACTACGTTATCGACCTGCATCCACTCTGGCTTCCTTCAAATGACTTCTTCATATGGCATACAGAGTGATCTTTGCATGACATAAATATGCCTACTTTCCATTTAAACTCTTCAATAACTTCCCATTTATTTCAGACCAAGTACTTGTAAACAAGCCCTGCATAGCCTGGCTCATCTCCGCTTCCCAAGCTTCATCTCACACTCAGCTCTGCTCTCTGCCCAGACATAATAAAACGATATCAGTCACTTTGTACTCACCGTACTGCGTCCCACTACAAACCCTTTAAATATGCTGTTTTCTCTGCTTAATATGTTCATCTCTCTTTTGCCCACCTAGTAAATACTTACTCTTCCTTCAGACTTCAAAACCTCATTTTCTCAAGGTGGCCACCTTCCTTCAAGTAAATCTGCTTCCTGGCATTTATCAGAGAACACTTTCACATGTGATTCTATAATGCCTTTCCCTTCCACTCAAGTGCAAGCTGCATGAGAGCAAGGACTGGTTTTCTTTAATATGATATCTAGCAAGCCTGGCCCAGTGTCCAGCACAAAGTAAGCACACAGTAAATATTTATTAAACAAAGAAATAAATAAAACATCAAACACCATTTATTATCCCTTTTTCATGGGTTTTCCAGTCAACAATTTTGCTTCTTTGAACTACGTAAATTCAAAATGTATGGTGCTGCTCTCTCCTGCAACTGGACTTTTCTGCCAAGTATTTATAAGACTAAGTTATATTTTTACAAGGACTATTAGGGAAAGATTGAAGAGCAACGTTTTTTGATTTATGGTGGCATTTAACCTTCAAGATTCATGGCAAAATCATAATGAACTGAAAGCATAAAACTTGGTATCTGATATGGAATTTGTCTCAAAACATTTATCCAAAACAGTAACACTGCTAAGACTTTTTAAATTTGAAAATAGCATTTCTTATTTTTAGCAAATCTGAATTACACAGCTGGGAGACAGATGTATATATGTCATAGCTTTATAGGGGAGCGAGAGCATGTTAGTTCAGTCATCAGTTTTTTGAGTGGGAAGATTCTCATCTTTTAGGCAGTGTCATGGGTTCCATCTGGATGTTGTGGCAAACCAACACTGCCTACGTGTCGTATGTTTTGTGTAAATTATGCAATGTCTTTGATATACTTGGCTCACCATTTACATAAACCTGAATCTGGGCACACCTACCCTTCCAGAAGATTAAAAATCATAGGTAAAACTCTATTCAGGACTAAAAGGAGATTCTCACTACATTCATTAATTTGATAGTAAATAAATGAAAATTCATTTAATTTGCCTATTTTTCAACTCTGGCTTCCTCTCCTATTTTTTTTTAATAGTTAGTTGTTTGTACATGCATGTAAATGAGGCTATACATGTAACTTAATTAGACTGGGCATTACTCTGGTAATCTAATGCTGTAATATTTAATATTTTCATACAATAATAGGCATTCATACATATGAATAGGTATTAATAGAGAATAGTGGGGATTGGAGCAAATGGGATAATATATGCTTATTTCATAAGGAGGCAGCAGCACAACTTATTTTTAACTCACTAATTGTGGTGTCAGTGTTGCATTCTGACTTTTTCTAGAGAAGTTAGAAATGGAATTTTATGTGAAATATCCTAATGTTAAAATAATCTTTTATAACTTTGCAAAACAGTTCAAATAAACCTGTCGGTTTTATGTGAGATAATTGCCCCTTTTTGGTGTAGAGACAACTTTGCATATTGGAAAACACATGGGTTTTAAAGAGAGAAAGACCAGAGTTTGAGTTTTGGTTCAGTTTCTTGTATGGTTGGGCAATTGCTTTATCCCTTATGAAACCTTTGTCTTAATGCTTGAAATGAAGATTCTAAATGCCTATAAGTAACTAATCAATAAATGGCAGTTTTTATTACTATGACTAGCTGTAACTAAACTTTCTTCCCATTTCCAAAATCTCAAAAGTTTTAATTATTTGTAGCCAAGCTTTCTCCAAGAATCCTAAAGCAATCTTATGACCACACAATCGTAATTATTCTTTTTATATTGTTTATACCACCAAAAATACTCTAAAATTTGACAATGGCAAAATAGCTTTTAAGTTGAAAACTAAAGCAGATCCTCTACATAACGCATCTGGAAGATGATATCCTACAGGGGAGCATCTTCAAGTACTTTAGTTATTTTTATAGGGATCATGGGGACCAAATGTGCTTCATCACCACTAAGGAATGATCAAGAAGAATGAACAAACTGTGTCTGTAAAGATAAGGGTAGATATGCATATACGAAGAAGATAGCTACTATGAATCACTGAATAGCAAATGAAATTATTGGTAGCAATGGAATAGATTTTTTCCAAGTATTCCAAAATCCAAATCAATACTCCTGTAGGAAGCCACATTGGCTGTCTTCTTTTCATGTTCAAGATAGGATATTCATAGGATCATTTAGCAAAATGAACCTTTCTGTAAACCAGGTTCACCAAGCTTCTGGTGTTTTATTCAAATTTTAATAACCCTTAAGAAGTTAGAAAATAATTACAAATCAAGCTTAGATATTAGACATGGGAACATGAATGGCATATAGAAATGCTTATTGGGAACTAGATAAAATGAGTGTGACTAATACACTGATTGGCTGGGCCTACACAGTGGTGCTTAAAATGTGAGGTCAAATCAGTCCAAAATCCAGCTCTTCCAGATGTTTGATGTTTTGACAAAACATCTGGATGATGGGCTAAATGTTTTTTATTAAATTAGTTTAATATTTGGCATTGTATAGATATTGTTTAAAATAATCAGGTTCTATGTAAAACGTAAATAGAAACTCAACAAGACTAATCAAGAATTACTGAATTGGAGTAAATTTTAGAAAGTTTCTAGTTTATTATCTTTATTTTACAGGTGAGGAAACTGAGACCTAGAAAAATTAAATGACTTAGCCAATATCACATGATACTTTGGAATCTCTGCTGCTTATACTGCTGTAGTTGTGCTGATAATATTAATAGAAAAGGGCACAGGATGAATAAAGAAAAATAGCCCTCCCCCAAAAACACTGTTAAAGAATCTGAGTTTCACTCAGAATGAGATAAACATGGAGAGAATAGAGAAGATGAAAATGAATGAGTTGGGGTTTCCATTACTCAGGAATTTATTATTTCTTTGTGATAGGGACATTCCAATTCCACTCTTATAGTTATTTTAAAGTATATCCTAACTTGCTGATTATAGTCACTTTGTTGTGCTATTAAATATTGTTCATTCCATCTAACTATGTAACCATATGTTTTAACCTATTACATTGATTTTATTAATTCACATTGTATGCTTGTATCAAAACATGTACCCTATAAATCTATACTATTATATACCCATAATAATGAAAACTAAAGAATTTTTTAAAATGGAAAGGAAAGGAATGACTTGATAGAGTGTAGAAAAGAAGAAAGAAAATGTAGTAGTAAGTGCATAGAGTAACGGAAATAATTTCAAAAAATAGGCTATCTGAACTTAATCACTATATTAAGATACTTCATGATGTGATTGGATTACCCAGTTAAAACACAGAATGGTACACAGGCCAACAAAGGCACCGAAATCTCAACAGAGAAATTTTTAACCCATATTGTTTGAGCAAGTAAAATACTTCTTTCATGTCATATAGAAACAACCTGAAATCTATTTGCTATGTTAAAATGTAGAAATGATCAACTCAGTAAAAAATGGTTTTATTTATCCAGACATTTTTCCCTACTTGGTGCAAAGCAACCGACTAGCCACAGATTTAGATGAAAGTGAGCAGTGTAATGGAATTATAGAGTTCCATAGCCAGTGATTTAAAAAGCAAGCTTTGAAGTCAGTATGCCTGGATTGGAATCCTAGCTCTACACCTTTCACAAATGATTTAACCATTCTCTGCTTTGCTTTTTCATCTGTAAAAGTGGCAATAATATGAGTACCCTCACCAGATTATTGTAAAGCATAAATGAAAATAATTTATGTAATTAATTTTGGACCATACCCAACAGATAGTAATGTTGGCTATGTGTTATTATTATCATTTTTCTTTTCTTCATGTACAGATAAAGAAATAAATGTAATTAACAGTAGATCCAAATTTAGTTAAAAATATATTATACATTTCCCCAAATTAACATCCTGAGGACGTAATTTGTACACAATACCACTCAGATACACAAAAAAGCTTTAGCATTTTTCTTTGGCCTATAATAGATATTGTCTTTGCTATGTGTCTATACCTGTTGGTAGGCAAGAGATAAATAAACAAAACTGACTACCTAGGTTTTAGTTTTATTTGGCAAACTCAGTTCCTATAGTTATTTTAAACCATTTCCTTCATACCCCCATCCCTAACCCTGTTCTTCCTCAAGACAGAATTTTCTTACGGGGCAGCAGACTTTGTAACCTTTTGACATTGACCAAGCGGGATCCTCAGACCTGCATCGTATCTTCTGAATCTCCTGGTTTCTAAATGGCTCTGGCCTGCCTCACATTTACTTGAACGAGTCAATGTCTGCTATGAATTGTGCCTTGGTCTCTCTTGTCTCCTCCAGGGACACGTAGTCCTCTCCAGCTGATCGCACTTTTCCAGGCTGCAGCACGTGTTAAGCCTGGCTGCGACTCCCATTTGACTTTGGTTCAGATGATCTCCTTCTTGATTTCTGTCCCTCACTGCTGAGGGCCTCCTCTGGCAATCTCTCCTTCCAGGTGGTCATCTGCATCTTGCTCCCATCCACTCCATTCAGGAAGGCTAAATATTAGAGACTTTTCTCTTTGACCACACAAATAACCAGTAAGTTTAACTTTGACCCAGCATCAGCTGTGCAGGAAGCAATTCTCCTCCAGAGTTGGAAAGCAGCAAAAGCATTCTGCCTTTAATTTTCCCTACTTTGTCTTGATATGCTAAACATCTTACCCACTATCAACCCTAGGATCACCTAGAAAGGAGAAACAAAATAAGACCTTCTCATCTATTCCCTTTCTTCCCGTTCTCGTTCTTTCCCCAGCATTCCTTAGGGCAGGTAGGAAATGGATTTTCCTCATTTCTCTTTTCTGAACCTCCTTTACCTACAACTCTATGATATGATATAATCAACCAAGTTTCACTTTTCAGAGGTATGAGGTTGGGGAGGCATAGAAGAAAAAGGAATTTAGAAAATCCTTTCTATGTCAATAATGATTTGCAGCAAAATTCCTACTTTGAATGTAAGAAACGACATATTAACACTATCTTAGAGCATTCTTGCTCTAAAAATCCTAACTATTTCAAAAGATAAAGTCTGGCACACAAAAATACAAAAGAGAAAAGAACATTACTATTTTTTAAAATATTATCTCTTGCATTGGAAAGCTTACATGTAGAAATTTGTCAGTTTACCCATATGCAAATCTCATATAGTAGCTCACTCATTTCTAGAAACATAGAATTCTGGAAAAGATCTGCCTGCACTTAGAGTCAGTTCCTTTTCCAAGTTGAATTCTATTCTTTGTACTTCTGAAAAGAAAATGTCTATACTTTATGATACTCATCTTGAGTCCAGCTTCTCTGAGAATATTAATATAATATAATTTTTAAAATCCCAGAAACATGTTAATACAAATTATACATAATTGTATTGTATAGTTTTTCAAATGGCATGAAAAACAAGTGGGAAAAATAAGTCTCATTCAATTAAAAGCCCAGTGAAAAAACTGGCTTGCAGAGTACTCCACATGTAGGTATGCTTAATGAATTTGTGCTAGTTGACTGAATTAATAAGCCATTGATATATTTTTTTACTATATGGTATTTTCTTTATGTAATTGAATTCTTCATGAGAGGCTTGCCAAATTCAAGAATGGAAATACTTTAAAGGATTTATTGTGGATTTAATTTGTAAAAGAAAAAAGTGAAAAGTATATTTTAGATTATTATTGTACTCTATGCCCAAAGATATTACTACAAATTATAGAATTACACATTCTGACATGGTGTTAATAAAGAAAAACAAATAAGGTTTAGCAGTAAGCAGGGTGTGGGCAACACATCCCCCTAAACATGGTGATGAGGGCAGGCCACTTTGAAGAGGCACAGTCAAGCTAAGTCTTAAAGGATGAGATGTCAGCTGTTACACAGTATCTCTCAGATGACAAATGCAGTCTTATTCCCAGGGCCCAAAAGGTATAAGGAAGGGGTCTTGTCCTCAAGAATTTCCATTTATTATGGATGAATACAGGAGAAAAATACATGGTAGAATCCTCTTATCTAATGCGATCATAACTGGAAGTTGGTTGCTTTATTGAAACAAGCGAGCTAAAGCAGAAAAATCATTAATGATGCTCTAGGTGTACACTGAACATTTTGTTTTACTGTAAAACATGTAAACACAATAATCATTTAATCTTTTGAAAAAAATGCAGTGCCCGAATATTTTGTTGTTTGCTTGTTTCCTTGGGTGTTTAGGGAGAATTTATAGGATCTAAAGCTTGGAAATATTTATGTATTTATTTATTTATTTATTTAACCTGTTTTTCTCCCCTCAACTTTTACTAGTTGTCTTACTTCCAGTTCAGATGTTAGAAGTTGCAAGATATTGTCATTTTCACCCAAAATGTTGGAAAAGCTACATAATCACAGATTTTTAAAAACCTATCAGGGAGCAGAGAATACAAGACAACCTAAATGAACTAAAATCCCCAAAGTGACAAAACCTTCAAAAGAAAGAGGAACCAAGAAGATCTTTTATCACTGACACAGAAAGAGAAGAAGGAATCCTCCGAAGATGGGGGTGAGAGGAAACCAGGCTCACTTGCCATGTCTAATGACTGCGTGTGGGCTGGCATGACACTGTACATTCCACTGGAGCCTGAGACACAGAATGAAGCTGAACCACTGCCAATTCTTTCCCTCTGATCTTTACTGAGTGCTGAAAACAAAACAAAATTCAGAGAAACTCCCAGAGATGGCAGTATGTTGGCAAAGGAACATTAGAGAAGGGGTAAGAGAGCTGAGAGAACCACACTAACCACTCAGATGTTTGGGGATGGGGCAGGAGAACTGAGGGAAACCCCTCGGAGACAAGCTCTGCCTTCAGAGGGCAGAGAGAGTTTTTGACTGACTTCCAAAGGGCAGGGCAGAGCAGAAGAGTAAAGGGAGATTTCCTACCACCAGAGACAGGACTGGAGAGTCAAGAGAATTCCTTAGCAACACAAAAAAGTTGCTGCAGGGTGTAAAGCAAGGAGAGATTGCTCAGTTTAGGAAGTAAGCTGCCTAGCCACAAGGAACAAACAGAGTTTTGGAATATCAAATGCTTAGACTGAAGAACCTGGTGAAGACAAAGTTCCAGTACTGCCCTGCAAACATCTGAATTCATAGTGAACTAAATAAAGCTAAAGCTGTAGCTAAAACCAAGATCCGGCTCAACTCAGAGCATACCAACTTGTCTTTCATTCTAGAGGCCTGACAACAAGGGGAAGGTTCCTTTATGGAGATAAACATGATTTACTTCAGTCTCTAGTACATTTTTAACAGTTTTATTGAGACTTAATTTTTATACCACACAAATTACCCATTTAAAGTATACAACAGAACTGTACTACCATCATCACCGTCAATTTGAGAATATTTTCATCACCTTAAAAAGAAACTCAGGGGGCTGAAACAGTGGCTCACACCTGTAATCCTAGCACTCTGGGAGGCCGAGGTGGGAGGATCACTTGAGGTCAGGAGTTCGAGACTAGCCTGGGCAAGAGCGAGACCCCTTCTCTACCAAAAATAGAAAAAATTAGGCAGGCATTGTGGTGCATGCCCATAATCCCAGCTACTCAGGAGGCTGAGGCAGGAGGATCACTTGACCCTGGAGTTTGAGATTGCAGTGAGCTATACGTCACTGCTCTCTAGCCAGGGTGACAGAGCAAGACTCTGTCTCAAAAAAAAAAAAAAAAAAAAAAGAAAGAAAACAAAACAAAACAAAAGAAAAAGAAATGGGACTCAGGACTGTTTAGCTATCACCATCTCCCTGTCCCACTCCCTCTCAGCCCTAAGAAACTATTAATCTACTTTCTGTCTCCATAGATTTCCCTGTTACAGATATTTGATAAGATTAGGATCATGTTTTTTGTGACTGGCTTCTTTCACTTAGAATAATGTTTTAAGTTTCATCCCTATTGCAGCATGCATAAGTACTTCATTCCTTTTTATGCATGAATAATATTCAATTATATGGATAAACGATGTTTATTAATTTATCAACTGATGGACATTTGGCATGGTTGGCTATTGTGAAAAATGTGGTTGTAAGCATTTATGTACACATTTTTGTTTGGAGATATATTTTCATTTCTCTTGGGTATATGCCTAGAAGTAGAATCTCCATGTTATATGGTAATGCTATATTTAATTATTTGAGGAACTATGAGATTATTTTTCCAAAGTATCTGCACCATTTACAATCCCACTAGCAGTACCTATATATATAATATCTTAATATGCTCCCAGTGCTTGTTATTACCTGACCTTTTGATTCTTGCCATTTTAGTGGATGTGAAAGATACCTACTGTGATTTTGATTTCTATTTCTCTGTTAACTAACTGTTGAGCTTGTTTTTCATGTGCTTCTCGATCATTTGTATATTTTCTTTGGAGAAATATATATTGAGATGCTTTGCCCATCTTTAAAATTGTCTTGTCTTTTTTATTATTGAGTTGAAATACTTCTTAATGTATTCTAGATACAAGTCCCTTATTAGATATAAGATTTAAAAATACTTTTTCCTATTCTATGAGTTATTTATTCACTTTCTGAATAGGATCCTTTGAAGCATTTTGATGAAGTCCAAATTATCTGCTTTTTCTTGTTGTCACTCATGCTTTAGTGTCATTGTCAAGAAATCTTTGCCAAATCTAAGATCATGAAGATTTATCTTTATGTTTTCTTCTGAGAGTTTTTTGGTTTAGCTCTTATATTAAGGTCTTTGATTCATTTTGAGTTAATTTTTATACAAGGTGTGAGGTAAGGGTCTGATTTCATACTTTTGAATTTAGCTATGTAGTTGCCTCAGCACATATTTTGGTAATTCTTTCCCTGTTGGTTAGTCCTGGCAGCTATGTCAAAAATTAATTGACCATAGTTACATGGGTTTATTTCTGAACTTTCAATTCTATTCCATTGGTTCTATCCTTAAGCTAGTACCACTCAGTCCTGAAGAGTGTTGCTTTATATTAATAGTTTGTTTTAAAATCAAGAAGTGTGGGTCTTCCTACTTTGTTCTTTGTCAAGATTGTTTAGACTATTCTGAGTCTCCTACAATTCTGTAGGAATTTTAGAATCACCTTATCAATTTCTACAAAGAATTTAGCTGGTATTATCATAAGGGTTGCATTGAATCTATATATCAGTTTGGAAGAATATTGGCCATTCTAACAATGTTATAACTCCCAATACATAAACATGGATTTTTTTCCCCAATAATATAGATCTTTAATTTCTTTCAACAAAGTTTTGCAATTTTGAGACTGTAAGATTTTTACTATAAAAATTTTTTTTCTTAAGTGTTTTACTCTTTTTGATGCTAGTATAAATGGAATTCTTTCTCTTTTTTTTTGAAATTATTTCTTAATTTCATTTTTGAATTGGTCATGACAGGTATATAGAAATATAATTGATTTTTTAAATATTTGTCTTGTATCCTGTAAACTTGTTGTATTTGTTTATTAGTTATAATTGTTTTTTAGGTTTATTATTTAGAATATTTTATGTAAGAGATAATGCCGCCTATGCATAGAGAAAGTTTGACTTCTGCTTTTCCAATCTGGATGCCTTTTATTTCTTTCTCTGGCCTAATTTCCCTGGCTAGAA
The DNA here is from genome assembly GCA_963574885.1 of Lepilemur ruficaudatus. NCBI lineage: Eukaryota > Metazoa > Chordata > Mammalia > Primates > Lepilemuridae > Lepilemur > Lepilemur ruficaudatus. The sequence continues at coordinate 9,828 of CAUYRT010078112.1, read as the reverse complement.
TCTCCAGTACAATGTTAAATAGAAGTGGTAGGATCAGGAATCCTAGATCTTGATCTTAGAGTGAAAGTATTTAGTCTTTCATCATTAGGTATGATCTTAGCTGTGGGTTTTTCATACATGCCCATTTTCAGGTTGAGGAAGTTTCTTTTTATTCATAAGTTGAATGTTTTTATCTTAAAAAGATACTGCATTTTGTCAAATTCTTTTTCTGCATTGATTGAGATAATCATGTGATTTTTGGTTTTTATTCTATAGCTACAATTATATTAATTGATTTTTGGATGCTAAACCAACTTTGCATTCCTGGGATCAGTTCCACATAATCAAGGTGTATAATTCTTTTTATATGTTGGTGGATCCAGTTTGAGAATATTTTGTTGAGTATATTTTTTATCAATATTAATTGCAGATACTGGTCTGTAGTTTTCCTTTTTTATGATGTTTTGGTGTTAAGGTAATACTAACCTCATAAAATGAGATAGGAAGTGTTCCCTCCTCTTTTATTTTGTAGTTTATTTTTATATGAAATATCTAATCCACCATAAAATATCATAAGAGACATTAAAATGGAAAAAAATATGACCTATGGTAAACAAAGGAAAGAGCCAAGTAAGAAAATATTTAAGAAAGATAACAGAGACTGCCCAGATACTGGAATGATCAGTCAGAGACTTAAAAATAACAATGAGCTATAAGTGAGACCAAATGTAGGGGTTGGAAGAGAGATTTTATGGTATTCTAAGAGCTCGAATATGATTCATGATGAATCTTCTTAGTAAAACTTCATTTTTTATTTTTTGGAGAGTAACTTCATACCTTTCCTAAGAATATTTGTTTGTCTAAAGCTTATCTTAAATTGTTTGATGTTTTCTTAAATCAAATTTTAGATGTCTGAAACTTCATAACCTTATCTAACTTCCCTGCTGAAATGTGTATCTGTTTTTGTCAGAATGAGTTTGTTAAAAGTTTAAGCACATATGCAATTAAACTCTGAACTAGACTCTGAACATCCTTGGAAGTTAAATGAAACCCAGAGGCAATTTGGCCAATACTAGACCTCTCGTTGTATTGCTATGTTGCCCCACCCAGTTTATAGCTCAGTACTAATCCCTCTTCTTAATATACTTGACATATGGTAAAAAGCTTGTTGTAGGTTTATGGAGAAACTCAAATGAACATATAGTTAGGAAGGGTTAGCTGTCCAAAAATCAAAGTCATTACATATCTCTGTTACAATAACAAAATGAAAACATAAAAAAGTAATTGACTATACCTTTTTCTAGAACAAGGTAATCATACATGTGAGGTCACTGTACGTCACATATTTAGTGGCCATATAATTTTCATTTTACATGTGTGGTACAAGCTTAGGCTGCTTAATGTAGTCTGGAGACATGTAATGACAAGTAAGACCAGGTCAATGGAAAAGGAAGTCAATCGTGAGATTAGGATGGTCAGAACAGGTAACACAAAGAGCACCCAGGGCTGGGCATGGGGCTTTACAATAGGGAGAATAAAGAAGCCTGGGATAGAGTTGCTACCCAGTGGGAAGCTGGAAAACAAACATGATGCAGGCAACAAAGAGTCAGGATACCAGATCAACAAAAAGGAAACCAGAATCCAGGAAAGGTGTTTTCTTTCATAGAAAAATATCAAAAGTAGCGTAAGGGAAATTTATTTCTGATTTAGCACTGAAAGTGTCCCTACTTGTATTCTCTCTGTCCTGGGCCAGGGTGGTAGCAGAGTGTGGATGAGCTTAGCCCAAACTAGGGAATAAATATGACTGGATAAGATAACGCACTGCTCAATAAATTAAGGGATAGTAGCGGGAGACAATATTATTTGTTTTACATGTATTTGAAAGTTCTGTCAACTTATTGCTAGGTTGTGGAAACAACCCAAGTGCCCGTCAATTCATGAGTGGATTATTAAAATTTGGTATATGTTTACAATGGAATATTACTCAATTTTAAGAAACGACAGTGAGCTAGCACCGCTTATATTATGCTGGATTGAGCTTGAGCCCATTATTCGAAGTGAGGTGACACAAGACCGGAAGAATGGGCCCCACTTGTACTTGCCATCAAATTGGTACTGACTGATTAACACTACGGTTCTCAAATGGTGGTGGTGTTCACCAGGGATTTGAGGGTTGGGGGGGGTAGACCCACATCTGAGAGATGCGGTGAGCATTGTGGAGGGGAGGGGCATGCTTGAAATGTATTTGGGGATGGGAATTAGGGGTCTCAATAAGGGGAAGGAAATCTTCTAAAACTGATTTATGTGCATAGCTATACAACTTGGTAAATTTACTAGTAATCATTTAATTGTACACTTAAAATGGAATAATGGCATGATATGTAAATTATACTTCAATAAAGTTGTCTAAAAAAAATTCCTTTCCTTGAATTTCTTATTAGAAAGTGCTGTATAATGAAGAATTCGTCTGGTCTTTGGCCCAGTTTCCTGGAATGGAGCATCTAAACCCTTGAAATTTCTCGAGTGATATGAGTGTCTTTGTTATTTGTGGTGGGCCTTTGGGACCATGCTGGAATTTGTGCTAATGAGGTGACTCATGGTAGGCTCCTGGATAGTGTCAAGATGGGGGTTGACCATGCTAAAAAGACCAATCATGTGGTAAGAGGGTTAAGGCTTTGAGCTAGATTATATCAGCCCAAGCTAACCTCTGGGGAGGGAAAGGGGGATTGGAGATGGAGTTAAACCACATGGTCAATGATTCAACCAGGTGTGCCCATATAATGAAACCCCAGTGAAAACTCTGGACATCAAGGCTCAGGGTGAGTTTCTTGGAATACATTGATGTGCCAGGGAGTGACATATCCTGATTCCACAGGGGGAAGGCATGGAAACTCCACAATTGGGACCCTCCTAGACCTCATCCTCTAGGTTTCTTCATTTGTCTAGTCCTGATTTTCATCCTTTAAAATAAAACTATTAATATAATCATAAACATAATGCTTTCTTGAGTTCCGTGAGTTATTCCAGGAAATTATCAAACCAAGGGGCTCATTGAAATTCCCAAATGAGTAGCCAGTTAGTCAGAAGTGCAGGTGGCCTAGGGACTCCTGAACTAGTGGCTGGCATTTGAAGGGAGGACAGTCTTGTTGGGGACTGTGCCATTAACCAGTAGACTTGATGCTAACTCTAGGTAGTTAGTGTCAGCATTGCATTGCAGTATTACAGAATGCATAATACAGCTTTGTCAAATAACTATGTGTTTCTTTTAACTGCATATAAAGCAAAATTTTCAGAAAATAAAAACTACTTTTAAAAGAAAATTCAAATCAGATCATGTTACCAAATTGCTTAAAACCTTAGTGGCTTACCATTACAATTAGAATAAAATCCTAATTCTTTCCCATAATTTATATGCTTCATCATGATCTCAATCCTGTCTATCTTATTTCATCTCATACCACTCTCTCCCTTGATCTCTAGGCTCCAGTCACTCTGGCTTACTTTATCTTCCTCCAACACAATAATAGGCTTATCCCCATCTCAGGGCCTTTGTCTTCCTTTTCCTTTGCCTAGAATCCCTTTCCCCAGATCTTTTCACAGTTGCCTCCTTCTTTTCACAGGAACCAGCTGAAAGTTGCCTCTTCAGAGAAGCCTTGCATGACCATTCAATCTCAAACAACCTCAAACAATCAGACAAACCCAAATTAAAGTCCAATCTACAAGTCAACTGTCCTATACTCTTCAAAAAACGTCAATGTCATGAAAACAGGAACTATTCTAAATTAAAGAAGACTAAAGAGGCAGAACAACTAAACACTATCTATTATTTGACCCAATATTTACAAAAAAAAAAAACCTATACAGAGCATTATTGAGGCAATTGGAGAAATTCAAATATGCACTGTATGCTAGATAATATTTGTTAAATTTCCTGAGTATGATCATTGTATTGTGTGTGCAAGAGAATGTCCTCGCTCTTTATGAGATACATGCTGAAGTTACTTATGGTTGGAGTGTCATTATGTCTGCAACTAACTTTCATATGGCTCAGCTAAAAATAAAGAGATAGGTAGGTAGAATTATAGATATCAAGTAAATGTGGCAAAAATGTTAACAATTGGTGAATATTGGTGAAGAATATTTGAGCATTCACCATATTAGTCTTACGACTTTTCTGTAGGGTTGAAAATTTTCCAAATCAAAAGTTAGTGGGGAAAAACCTTGAACTTTATTTAATGGGTTTGTTGTTGGTAGTAGCACTGGTCAAGTAATTAACTCCAAACTATTTTTGATGTGCTATAAGATTAAGGAAATGAGTAAATATATTGATCAGAGTAGTCTTCCAGGCACTTTCTATCATATCATCCTGTTTTATTTGCTTTATCTCATTTATCATTTTCTGAAACATTTTTTTCATTTATATGTTTACTTGTCTGTTTAATATATTTCCCCAGCCCCTATCCTATAAATGCTGTTTAAGCAGGAATGATGTCTGCCTTGTTTTTTTGTGAATCCTCAGCATTCAAACAAGTGCCTGGCATGTAGTAGATAGTAAATAATGACTTGTGGAATAGACAAATGAATGAAGCAATTCCAAGGAACCCTGATGTCAGGCAGCAGCAGTTTTGCTCCTAGGGCCAAGTTAAGGCCTTGTGGCCCAGTTGGGAAAGGGCTTTGTTATGGTAGAGACCTGTGAAGCTGAGAGAGTGAAACGGGGGGAATCCAGCCTAGTTCTGTCATATGAAGTATAGTTAAAGGGAATGAGCCCTACTAGAAATAGCAGGGACCACAAAGGTCATACTAGAGGATGGGGACTTTTAAAACCAAAAGGTGAATAACGGCAGAGAGGAAATGGAAATGACTGTGCAATGCTTTAATCTCCATCTCAGATAACTGAGTTATGTGACAATTTGTCCTTGTAAGTCTTCCATTGTGTAAAGACTCTTCCCTGAGATTCCCTCTTACCAGAGAATGGATGAACTGTGCATTTTGAGCTAACTCTCAGTAAGGGAGAACTACAAGGAAACGGAAAAATGGGCTGCCAGGAACACTGCTGGTGATTGTTTAGAGGAAAACAAAGCCACCTTCCTCCCTCCCCAATCTGTTTTCTCACAGCAATTCTGCCTGTCAAACCCTCTTTTTCTTAAATTCCTTTACCTGCCTGTTTCAGGGTGATGTATCAGCTCTACACTCTCTCCCTCACCTCCCCTGTGATCTGCCACACAAAATTCCACCACTTGTTTCTCTATGCCATTAGAGCAATCAATTTTCTCTTATTAATCTGAGCTCAGTTTAGATCACTTGAAGTTCAGGACTTCATGGCTGTTTCTCATCAGCTTCCCCCATATCTAAGCCATAGTAAGTTAAAGATTCTACAAAGATCCTTTTTTTGTTGTTGTTGTTATCCTTCTTCAAACTGTCCTCGATCTCCTAATCTGCTTTCAGGTCCACAACCATCTCACTCCTGCCTGCCTACAAAGACCTTTCTCTCATTCCCTGGTCATTCATCATCAGTTATAACTTCAAATTAAGAATTCCATGAATATTTTGAGTCCATAGAAGCCAAATGAGCCATTATGGACTGAATCCAAATGTATAGGCAGGTGGTAAGGCAGGTCGGGCCAGCAGTCTTGGCACAAGCCTTTTGCAAGACCTGAAACTAGAAGTTGCAGCAAAAATCAAGAAAGAATCATGATTTTACAAATTACCCCAAATTAGCTGGATGTCAGCTCAAGGGGAACAAAGTAGATTTGTAGATGCTTCCAGAACAAAGTACAATGTCAAGGATAATTTTTCTTACTGCTTGGTTTTACCATGTCACACCTATACTCAAACAACCTGCATTGGCTCCCAATTACCTTTAAAATCAAATCTTCAAACTCTTCAGTCTGCCATTCAAAGCCTTTTATATCTCTCTTCTCTCTACCACTGAGTTTGCTCCAACCTCATCTCTCATTAATTCTTGGTATGGTCCCTCTGCCTCAACCAGCCTGGCTCATTCTCACCACCAGGTTTCCATTCTTGCCCCTCTCTTTGCCTGTAATGCTCTTCCCTTCCACTTCCTCCTTGCTGATCTCCGTTAACTGCATTATTCCAGACCAAGTTAAAGACATGCCCCCTTACAAGAAGCTGTCTCTGACTTACTCACAGGATCACTGATATTTTGGGCTAAAACAGACTTCAGAGCTAGCTGATCAAGCTGAACTTTGTCCTCACCTCCATTTTTCAGATGAGAAAACTTGAAGCCAAAAGATATTAAATGATTTGTATAAGGTCATGCTGTGAGTTTAGTGGTAGAATCTTAATCTGAAGCCAGATTTCCTGACTCCCTGTGCAATTTCCTTTCCACTCTGTCACACTTTGTCCCCATCCCCCCAACTCACCAGAAAAGGACAAAGTATAGTGTCATGATCATAAACTGGCATCTGTGTTTGGATTGTGTTTCACCTGTATTTGGCTTAACTCGACCACCAAGTTTTAATGATTTTTGTGAGAAGGATGGTGTCTAATATTTCTGTCCCTTCTCCATCTCCATGGCACCTAACAGGGGTGTATACATCTCAGACTGGCAGTAAATGCATCTTAACTGTGGAGTGCTTCACTTCAAGAAAATATAAAAACAGAACCACTAAAATGAGTACACTCTGGGTGGATTATTATATTACATATATATTCAAAAAGATTCCTCTAAACAGCGACCTCCTATAGTGAACTTGGTTATAGGTCATTAACTACTGTCCAGAGAGAGAGTGAGAGCTGAGAAACCTCAAGATAAAATCGTAAGAGTCACTGCTCCTCTTACAGGCTCGAGAAAGAAAAGGGCATTAAGGCAGGCTTCCCATTCTGCTATGCAGAGGATTTCCACAGCTTCTGTCTCACCATCCCCAGCTCAGTCTTGTGCTCTGGTCTCCCTCAGCTGGGAGTTGAGTGACACAAGTTCTAAATGCCTGTTCCACCACTAATTATCTCTGTGACCTAGGACATGGCACTTAATCTCACTGGACTTGTGTTTTCTCCTCTGTAAAAGGTTAGGGGGTGGGGGTGTGCGATGAAAGTACAGACTTGCTTGCCTCACACATTTGTTGTGAGGCTCAAGTGAGATAATATATGTGAAAGTACTTTAAAAATCAGAAGGCATTATATGAATGCAAGGTATTAACTTTTTAATGCTCCAATCCTCTATCAATTAAATCCTAGGAGACTAGAGCGAGTGAAGGATAACAAGTTTATGTTTTAATCCCGTGTAAATTAATTGTCTGAATCCTTGACCTTCTCCATAAATGCTGTTCTTCATCCCATCTCTTTATTTTATTTAGTAGATTATTATAAAGGTTGCTATTTTAGCTTTGCACATCATCGAGGTGGCAGGGATGGGGGAGGTTGGCAGCTGCTAAGACTCAGGAGAGGCACTGATTTCTTCCTAAATTGCTTTATAAGGGAGGAATTAGGGAATTTGTAGCTACTGGTCAAGAGGGAAAGGGCTTTCACTCCAGCACTCCTATGCTACTCTCTCATTCAATCATGAAAAGGAAATGAAAAAAATGGAGGGAGAAGAGATTTAATTTTGCCATATTTTTCACATTTTCTTTCCTTTGTCTCTCCAGAACTCCAAGCACAGTTGAAATCTAAGAATTTCCATGCTGCCTTGGGTAAACTTTATTTTGGATGGAATCAGGATAAATGCTGGGGGAAGGGGCAAGGTACTACATTACATATTCAAAAGATATGAGCCCACTGTACTGATCAATCCTTCATCCAGCCCAATCAGGTAACTTATATAACATGCCCAAAATCCCAGGTTATGGACCATTTCTTCCCTGGGACATTCAGAACCATGTCCACCCAAGCCTCTGTAGAGATGGTCATCATTCCAAGTATGCCTGCTTGGAGAACTTTTTATGTAGCTCTTGGCCTTTTTATCAGTATTGTTCAATTAGAAAAGAGTCTCATAGGAGATTATTAATCATCTGAAATATCAAATACTGCTAAAAAGCAATGCAGAAAAAAAAAGACACCCTAACCAGTAACCTGCAATGAATCATCCACTTAACAGACATTTCCTGAATCCTTACTATGGCCTCAGCCCTGGATTAAGTTGTGATGAAAATACACAGGCATCCAAGTAGAGCTTTCTCTGTTAAGAAACCATCATGTTATGGCAGAAAGGAGGGTATATTAATTATAGCAAAGGTGCTGCCCCAAGATGCTGACCATCCTTCCACCCACTCCCCCAATGTAAAGCATTGTATTCAATGCTGGGCTGAGGAGAGGCAAAAGAAAAAACAAACAAACAAACAAAAAACACCCTTGCTATGACATAAGGCAATAAATAAGGCAGCTTGCGATGTGCGGAGAAATAATTTTTTAGAGCCCTCAAAACTAGTCATAATACAATTCAGGCGGTGACCCATCGTAATGAAGCAAAAGCCATGCATAAACAATTATTTTAGCATTTAACATCAAAATTATCTTGCAGCAAGGATTTAATGTCATAAATTTGGACTCATTGTGATTGAGTATAGAATTATAGACAAGTGTTTCAATGAGCATACATAAAGCAACAGCTTCAAGTTGTCCCCTGGTGGTGTCCTGCTTGACAACACACTGTCTACGCCAAACCCCATGTCATTGCTCTCTAATCCAAGAGGCCATCTCACTCTGTGACTGCTCAGCCTTAAGCCCTTCTACCTATAGGCTGGAATTTAGAAAAGCAAAATTGAAATATGGGATATTGGCCCCTTTTAAGGACAGGGATTTCACCAAGCTGTGAAAGCCTCGAGAAACAATCTCCAAGCCTGGGCTTACCGGCTGGTCACCTGTATGTTGCAGTTCTGAACTCTTTGGGTTAAAGGCAGCTCGGCTGCTTGAGTATGGGGTAGGAGAGAGGAAAACAAGCCCAAGGAGAATGAAGAGAGGGGGCCATAGGGTGGATTTATTGGCAGGAGGAGACTTGATAGGGCTCACCTCCCCTGTGCTTCCCCTTCCCCAGAGGTTAAGGATGATCCCTGAATTAGCTTTGTAGCTGCCAACCAGTATGGCACATCTCCGGGAGGGTGGGCTTAGGCTGTGATGCTGCAGCAAGGATCTGGGAAATGCAGACCTCATCAGAGATTCTGGTTTTTGGAGGGGGCTAGGTGAGATCGTGTTCTGCAGTATCATTTACTGCTGGGACGTAGTGTGGGTGCCAGAAAAATGCTGCAGATTCTAGAAAATTCTGGGTGGGTCAGTGTCAGTTGGCAAAAGAAGAGGGAATAGTGGGGGATATGGTCTGGGAGAAGATGGCAAGAGGAGGGGCTGCAGAAGGAGGGCTTCCATCCACAACTGCAGCATTATGTGTGTGGGAGATAAATTCATTTGTCATATTTCAAATTAGGTTTATAGACATTTCTCCTCTCCCAGCCCCCACCCAACAGTGGCTTAACGGGTGGTCTTCTCAAATTTTAATTGCAATTGGCAGTATATTGGCATCTAAAGTCTAGGTCTGACTAAGATGATGGTTTGTATGTTTGTGTACACGACTACAACTGAGAGAGCTTCTAAAGTCTCCTGATGTGGTGGGAAGGGTGCTGCGATAGGGACCCGCCATTCTCTTCCCAAGAGAATCTCCCAACTCTAATGTCAGAGAGCTTTAGGAGGTGGAAAAGGTGTGGGTGTTGAGGTTAATATTCCCAGCCCAAGATACACACACACACACACACACACACACACGTTAACAAGTTTGGTTAAAAAAAAAAAAAAGGAAAGAAAGAAAGAAAATGAAGAAAGAAAGGGGAAAAAAAAAAAAAACACCTGCTGATGCTTGGAAAATCCGGCTAACAGCAAACGGACATATCAGATTGCAAAGGCGAG